>SKCR01005456.1:0-25757 GCA_019454045.1 Zanthoxylum bungeanum | reverse complement strand
AAGCTCTTGATGCCATTGTTGGAGTTTCTATAGGTCCCAAGATCAAAACTCAAGCATGAATCATAAGCGAATACAACGACGGAAGTGCGGAATACTTACATCGAGCGGTTGAGAGACGATTTGGCAACAAAGAACTGAAATTCTGCTCACTGTTGGGCGTGAACTTCTGTGAACAGTGGCTGAAATGGGCTGCTTCTTTTTTGGCCATTTTGATCATCAAAAACGAGCTCCAAGCTTCATCAAAACGTTCATTGCTCATGGGTATACTTCCCTTATCACCTTGGCATGATCCCGGAGTGTGCTAGCACTCTTGTTTTGCCACAAAACACACTTGCTTCCCTCCATTTCTTTTGTTATTTTCGGCAGTTCACTGCCTCACAAAAACCGGAAATGGCGTGAGAGAAGAGAGGAGAAGAAGAGGAGAGAGTACCTTTTTTCAATTTTCCTTTTCACTTTTATTTTTTAAAAAAACCGTGAGAGGCCAAATGAAAAGCAATAATGATGTATCATATACCAAATGAATTTTTTTAGATAAAAACTCTTCAAAAACCGTGAAAAGCTTTTCCCTCCTAAAAATTCATTAAATGGCATCATCATATCATACATTGAGAATAGAGACAATGTATCATCCCATAAAGGTGACTAGATACATCCATCATCTATTCGTGTCAAGTAATGAGACTTCGCGATGTGATTTGCGGATCCTACTCGTTTCAAAATACGAATGTGTTCGCAAACACTTTCGGGCTCGGTTTCGCTAATTCCGAATTAACGTATTTCCGTCGCGACGAGAATTAAATAATTTCGCCTAGCGAAATTACTATTCACGTCGCTAACGAATTAATTCTAAATTAATTCGCTCGCCCGAATTAAAATCTAATTTCAATTCTGCGTCGAAATCTAATTTCGTTTAATATATCAAATATATTAATTCCTCGATTAATTCCAAATCAATGTTTCTCTCTCTTCAATTGATATTTTATCCTAGATAAAGTGTCTCCGAAATTAATCCCAGATTAATTCTCTCTCTCTCATCATTAATCCCAGATTAATAATAAGTGCGAGTCATACGTCATCGGTGAATCTTTGGGAAGCGACCCATGAGATCCCCGGATATGTTGGCAGTAAATACGGTCGTCGGTGTATCCGAATCACGTACGTACCAAGTACTACGTTCTACCGATTTACGAGACAAGGTCGACTCCTAACAAAGCACCAAGTCTTCCCAATTCTCCGGACATATTCTCATAAGAATATTTAAGATCTGTATCAAGCGTAGTATACGATTGTATTGTGCATATCGGCCCAGTATCGGATAGTCACATGCTAGGCCTGGGGCTGGATAAGTGTCTGCCTCGTACGAAGCACATGTCGGATGTCTGGTATCTAGTCTCTATAATCGGATATACATGACCTTGTCATAAATCCCGATGGCCGCGCAGCACTTAAGAGCACTAATACCGTATCCTGCGTGACATCATCTCCACTATGACTGGAGTGATACTTTCGTCTTGACATCACTCCAATACACTACGACTCTCTGATAAACCCAGAAGTGGTGTACGCAGAACCGGTTAAAGCCTGTACCACCAAGACCAAAGTCTATCGATTATCGTAAGTATTAGCGATGTAAGTCTCAGGTTAAGACTATACACACCTACCTTGATTTCGGCCTCCCATAGACACATAGTCATAATACCAATGGGATTCCGAAGGGTCTATCCAGAGCGAAGCTGTTTCCCGTACCATCGGTGAAACACGACCTCCTATCGCACTTGCATAAGTCTCCAACACTTATATATATGAGAACTATGCCGTTGTGCCCTCACAACGTGCACAAGTGCAATACTAGCCTATTCCGCATTATCGATGTCCAGTCTCGATAATACTCCGGCTAGGGATATTTAATGATTAATCCTTCGGGGACTGATACTGCTGCTCATATCATTCTCAGTCCAGGAACTAATCATAAGGACCTCTCTTCATTTATATATATCTATGGTGATCTAATCACAAATGATGAGAGTGCAATTTCCTTGTCACATAGTTAATTTGCTACAACAACACAATGATCTGTGCAAATAGTGACGCTATGGGTCATTTTGTCCAACACGAGTTATAGTCTTGTAAGGGCTTACAGCGATGATACCCACACACGTCAATCTAATGTACAATCAAACACAAAAAAGTTAGTGACTAAACAAGTGAAATTCTTAACCAAATTAATAGTTGTTTTCTTTCTTTCTAAATTACCAAATAAGTAAATTTTCTGATTATTTTTACCATTCTCCATATACACAACCAACAAGGTATTAATCAAATCATTATGCCCATAATATTCATAAGTGTAGTTGAAAAGAGAGTAATATTTTTGTCATAAAGTTATATCAGAATTCCAACTTTTTTTGGCAATGAATAACTTAATAACTCAGATCTCAGATGTTCAAAGTTCTACCATTTGACGCGAACAATCACTACTTACTGAGGCAAGACATCCGGTTACTAAGTAGAAACTTTATTTTTATTAAATCGGGCTTTTAACGTTTGACGCGAACAATCACTGCTTACTGAAGCAAGACGTCCGATTACTAAGTAAAAGTATGGTTAATTATTTATATAAAAATATTTTTTTTATTCCATTGCTTTCAGATGTTTCCTCCAATAAACTAGAGCACTGAATATTACAAACTTTTCACTTACAACCCATGTCTGTATGTTACCATGCATGTTGATAATACCTGTCAAATGAGCATATGAAGATCCAATTTAAGTCAATATTATGGAGAATTCACGAATTTAAAAAATTCAAAAGGAAATAAATAAAAATTAACTTGTTACAAAATAGGTTGAGATACGTCTCAGGAGTGGAAATTCCTTACACAGCTATCTCAAACACAATTCCACCTGGTTAGTCGAGTTAAAAAAATAAAAATCAATTTGTTTTTTAATTTTTTTTTGAATTTTTGACTAAAAACCAAGCAAAAATAACAAACGAAAAATAAAATAAGATACTAGTCAACTATTCCCCTCCCTCAAACCTAATTGATACATTGTCCCCAATGTCTAAAAAGAGGAAGATGAGTTTAGAAAACAGTACCTAGTTAGCGTGGAATTCTACATTTAAAAAGAAAATTAAAGGTTAAGATCCAGATTTATCCGACGCTTCTTACCACAATCATTATCAGACTAGTTTATCTTCGAAAGAATATGGTCTATTTGTGGTTAAAAGGCTAAGAGTTGGTCAATTAAATCATTGGCTTTCTGGTAGTGAAGATGGTATCTTTTACAGGTTTTAAAAGGAACCCATTTCTCCGGGCATCTTCAAGAAACACAAAAAGAAAGTCAAAAAATCCATCAACATTAAACAGTTCAATTGGTTTCTGGTGTATGTTCAAGTTCGCCCAAGATAGTACTGTGAAAATTTCCTCCATCGTGCCCAAGCCACCTGGCAAAGCAATAAAAGCATCAGCAAGGTTAATCATTTTAACAAGTCGTTCGGACATACCTGGCTTGATGCATTCCTCTCCGTTTGATTGTCCGATAAGATTCACCTTTGCCAAATGTTTTGAGATGATTTCCAAAACTTGACTACCTCCTTCATGTACAGCCCTTGAAACGTACCCCATTAGTCCAATATTACCACCGCCATATACTAAGTGCATATTTCTCTCAGCCATGACTATACCCAATTCGTTTGTTGCTTCAGCGAATTCTAGTTTAGAACTAGAACTAGTACCGCAAAACACGCATATGTTAACAACTCGTCTTATTGAAGTTGCTTTTTTTTATTATTCTCTCAAATCTGGATGTGTTGAAGAGAGCAATGACGAGCTGAACTTATAGATCTTGAAAAAGGGTGAGTAATAATAGCACTAGTACCTGCCAAATGACAATTATTAGCTAAATAGTAAAATAAATCGTGAAAGTCAAAAAGTCTGGATCTTATCGGCGAAAATAAAAGAAAATAACAAAACAATCACAATTATTAGTTAAAGACAAAGAAATAAAAATATGTACATGTAGTAACGGCTTGAATGACATCTATATGTCAGGGACAAGCTTCGCATCCAATTTTTTTTATAAATTGGCAAATATGGTCTTTTAAAGTCAGATTCCCGAGAATTAATTGTTGTCTTTCTCTTCGAAATTGTGTATGTAAATTACGAATCGCGTGATACACATATCCACTGGGATGCGTCTCAAGAGTCAATGATATGTCATCTAAAGACTCCTTACTCATGCCATCCCTAATGAATTTTATTTTATCTTCGCAATTATCAGACACCATTCCTAATCGACAATGAGTATTACATGTACAACATGCACATTTATAACAATCATCTAATCGTTTAGCTCTTCTTTTCTTAACATAGGTGATTTTTGTTGGATGGATAATGACCCATAGCGTCACTATTTGTACAAATCATAGTGTTGTTGTACAAATTAACTATGTGACAAGGAAATTGCACTCTCATCATTTGTGATTAGATCACCATAGATGTATAAATGAAGAGAGGTCCATATGATTAGTTCCTGGATTAAGATGATATGAGACAGTATCAGTCCACGAAGGATTAATCATTAAATATCCCTAGTCGTAGTATTATCGAGACTGGACATCGATAATGCGGAATAGGCTAGTATTGCACTTGTGCGTGTTGTGAGGGCACAACAGCATAGTTCTCATATATTTGGGTATTGGATACTCATGCAAGTGCGATAGGAGGTTGTGTTTCACCGATGGTGGTAGGGAAACAGCTTCGCTCTGGATAGACCCCTCGGAATCCCATTGGTATTATGACTATGTGTCTATGGGAGTCCGACATCAGGGTAGGTGTGTATGGTCTTAACCTGAGACTTGCATCGCTAGTACTTGCGACAATCGGTAAACTTTGGTTTGGTGGTCCAGGGCTTTAACCGGTTCTGTGTACACCTCTTCTGGGTTTATCAGAGAATCGTAGTGTATTGGGTGTGATGTCAAGACGGAAGTATCACTCCAGTCATAGTGGAGATGATGTCACGCAGGATACGGTATTAGTACTCTTAGTGCTGGCCGGCCATCGGGATATTATGACAAGGTCATGTATATCCGATTATAGAGACTAGTTACCAGACATCCGACATGTGCTTCGGACGGGGCAGACACTTATCCAGCCCCAGCCCTAGCACGTGACTATCCGATACTGGACCAATATACACAATACTTGGTATACTACGCTTGATATAGATCTTAGATATTCTTATAAGAATATGTCCGGAGAATTGGGTAGCCTTGGTGCTTTGCTAGAAGCCGACCTTGTCTCGTAAATCGGTAGAACGTAGTACTTGGTACGTACGTGATTCGGATACTCCGACGACCGTATTTACTGCCAACATATCCGGGGATCTCATGGGTCGCTTCCCAGTGATCCACCGATGACGCATGACTCGCACATTTATTAATCTGGGATTAATTTGATGAGAGAGAGAAAATTAATATGGGATTAGTTACGGAGATATTTTATCTAGGATAAAATATCATCTAAAGAGAGAAAATGATTAATTCGGAATTAATCGATTAAATTAATATATTCGATATATTAAACGAAATTAGATTTCGACGCAGAATTGAAATTAGATTTTAATTCGGGCGAACGAATTAATTTAGAATTAATTTGTTAGCGACGTGAATAGTGAATTCGCTAGGCGTAATCATTTAATTACGAGGCGACGGAAAAATCGCTAATTGAGAATTAGCGAACCCGAGCCCGAGTGTGATTGTGAGCGCATTCGTATTTCGAATTCGAGTGCGGCAACGCAAGTCAAATCAAGCGTCAAATCATTCGTCACATCAAGCGTCAAATCAAATGTCACTTTGAGTGATGTGATTGATTGATTGAAAGACACACATCACTTTATTAAAGTAAAATGAATAGTTGATGTGAGTTGTTGGAATAGTGTAAGTTGGTGGAAAGTATTTACCAATTGATTTTAATTAATTGTTTGGTAAATGTTTAATATATTTTTTATGAAAAATATATAAAGTGATTTTGGAAATCATTTACTAACTTAATACACACTTTCCTTTCTCTTTCTCTCCATTATGATTCACGCCCAAATGGGCAGAATATGCTCACTGGTTTCTTCTATTTTGGGCGTGAGTTTGGGAAGCAATGTGTTTGATTTTGTGGCAAAATCAAGAAGAGCTAGCACTCCGAGAGACTTGCGAAGGTGGTAGGGAAGTTCACCAATGAGTCGGGAACCATTCGATGAAGCTTGGAGCTCCATTTCTCAACTCAAAAATCTGATTTTGTGGGCAGTGAACTGCAGTTGCGTTTTTTTGCAAGGGAGAAATCAATTTCGTTTGTTGCCGATTCGTCTCAACCGATCGATGTGAGTATTCCGCTACCTCCGTTGATGTGTTCACACATGTATTTCATGTCTTGTTTGATCTTGGGACCTAGATAAAACCTAACAATGGCATCAAGAGCTATAGGTTAAAGCATGAAATATTTAGGGCTTAAAATTGGGTACTTTGTATTTGAGCATGATTTTGTAAAATTGGATGTTTAAGCATGCTTAATATATGTTATATTGAAGATTGATTTGATCAATTTCAACAAAATGTGATTGGATCAATTTTGCCCAAAAATGTTAAGTTGGCCGAATATGTATGGTGTTGGAATTCTTGGAATTTTTCATTATTAATTCATTAGATGAGTTGTAATGAAGTAGGATGATGTTGATTTGAGATTTAATTGGATTAATTTTGAATTGAACAAAAACCCCTAATACCTTCACCTTGGCCGAATCTACATTGCCCTTTAAAGTCTTGGTATTTTTTGATTTAAGACAATTGGATGTGTTGGAAATCATTCGGGATGAGGATTTAATGTCGATTGTGAAATTAATTGGATTGAATTCGAATCGGATAAAAATCCTTATCTTGGCCGAGACCTTTAAAGCATGTTATGGGTTTTTGATTTTTTCATTTATGTGTTGGACATGTGATAATGATAATGAACATGATTAATTGGACTAATTTGATGTTTTAGAAATATTGATTTGGGTGATTAATCATGTAATGCACTTTAGGTAATTAAATTACGAAATTGGATTTGTGTAATTTAATGAATTAGGCCTTTAAATTGGATTTGGACTTATTAAGTTGTAATTGGGCTTATTGGGCTTGATTTTATCAAGTTGGGTTTAGGTCATGTGGATTGGATCCAATTGGGCCCAAAACCATAACCATAAAGCCCAAATGCAACTTATAAACCTTTAAAGTTTAATTGGGCCTAATTGGGCCTAAATTGATTTCTGGGCTTATGGGGTTACTCCTTGATTGGGCTTTTGTTGCCGAAGCCCACGCCTTAAAGAAATTAATTAAAGCCCATTAGACTTGAATTGAATTGACGTTGGACGTTAATCGGGCTTTGAGACCCGTAGCGATTAAATTTGGAATTTAAGTCGTTAAAGGTTTTAAATAAAGTGTAATATTTAATTTGGAATTGAATAGTGAATTAGTATTAAATACATGTTAAATTGGATTTAATGATGTAGTTTAATTTAATTCATGAATTCGTACTTTGAGTACTTATTCGCAAAAACGAGTTTGACTCGAGCAAAATCAAATCGTTGTTTGAACATTGGATGATCACATAATTATCAGATTAATTAATTTGATTAGATTGATTGATAGCATGCTTATGTGTGAATACGTGGTTGTGATGAATGAATAATGTATATCAGATGGATATTAGTCGGGTGGGGCAACTGCGTGTCCAGCCTCACCTCTATTCTCTTTGTATTCTCTTCTCACCTATTCCCCTCAATGCAAATGAGGTTTCTTTAGAAGTGTAGTGTAACGGGTAGAAGTAATACAAGTGCTAGCTTGAGTGAGAAAGAGAGAGATTTGATCTAGGATCAATGTAAAGTATCCATCCGCATATCATTATTATTTAATTTCATATGCGCTTTATTATGTATTTAGAATGCATGTTTAAGGGTGTATGATGATGAGACCTTAACAAAGATAATGAAATTGGTAGCCAATTTGCACGCGAAAAGCCCTCATCAAATATCATGCGTCTTTTCCTTCCATTGAGTGATTCTTGCTCAAGATCC
Source organism: Zanthoxylum bungeanum (assembly GCA_019454045.1). Classification (NCBI taxonomy): domain Eukaryota; kingdom Viridiplantae; phylum Streptophyta; class Magnoliopsida; order Sapindales; family Rutaceae; genus Zanthoxylum; species Zanthoxylum bungeanum. Next base: position 17,651 of record SKCR01005456.1, on the reverse strand, counting down.
TAGATTGGCATGGGTTGTTGGCCAAAGTCAAGCCTTGTCCGTCGTCGAAGATGTGTTTGAATCACGAGGCTTTGTTCCATATTGGTGTCTTGTCCAAGTTGTGGTTTGTTGGCCAAAGTCAAGACCACTTCTTGTCCATCGACATTGATTACGAAGCTTCCATGGTCAATGGGTCCGCGCTTGACTGGGATCATTAGGTTTGTTGTGCCAAAGCCAAGGCCTAGTTGATTCAGAGGAAAAAGGTTAGGGTATATATTCGATATATAGGCATATATAAGATATATGTTTCAGACTTGGATGTCCACCTACTGGATCTAGGAGTTGGATGAGATCCAATTGATCTTAGAGATCTACCTAGTTAATTATCATACAATTTGTTGGCCAAAGTCAAGATTGTGTGATACTTTAACGGGATCCTAGCCCACTAGGAAACACGGTTTCCCGGGTACTCGACAGAGGGTTAGAGGCTCGACGAAAATTAGTGGGAGGCAAGAATTGAATTTGCAATATTCGTTCAATTACTCGCCATACGCGCTCATTCAAATTATTTCGTCATAATATTAAATGTTAGTTGGACTAATATTTAAATTGTTGTTTTAATAAACAGTTGGACTGTATTATAGTTGATTATATATAATTGGATTATATTAATCAATATATTTGAATTAATTAATTTCAGTTTACAGTTGATTTTATAATTGGATTATAGTAATCAATGTAATTAAGGTTAATTAATTTGGATTATATTTGATTATATAGTTGGACTATTATAATCATATAATATATATAGTACCACTAATCGTTGATTAAATAGTTGGACTATTGTAATCAAGATAAAATTGAAAAGTTGGATATTTAAAATATAATCTTGGATTAAAATATTTTAAATGATTTAATTTTCAAATTGGGAATAAATAATAGGTTACTTTATTTGATAAAATAACTTATTATACCTTAAGCCCAAAATTAAGCAAAATAAGTAGAGCATTAAATCTTTGGAAGGTTTATGTGATGATGACTTTAATGCTTAATTTAATATACTTGTCATAAATCTAATTTTAGATTTAAGAAGTATTAAAATTGCAATTTATAATTCTTGGAGAATTAATTGACTATTCTAGATGAAATAAAGTCAAAGTTTGCAATTGGGCATGTAGCACGAGGTGCACATCGTTTCGATATTCTAAAAACCCAAGGCTTGGCCTAAGGTTCCTGAAATATTGAAAAGGATAATTGACATATCCCAAAGTGACTACCATTTGGATATGGCAGACACAAAGGAATTAAAGAAAGGGCAAGGCTCTGACTTTAAAAATGTTTGTCAAAGTTATGTTCACTACTAGTATTGAAATTAGATTTTAAATACTTAGTGTGGTACATAAAATATATGTATTGATGTTCAGAATCTGCTTTGAGCAGGATACTGACTTCAAGCTGAGATTGCTCTGCGAATCGGAAACGGGACGAAAGTCGCTGTTTCGACCGTAGATACCTGAGTTTAGGAACTACCCTTCGGGTGTGTACTTAAATTAGGAACTGTTATAATGTAACTAGTTTGACTAGAGACATTATCTCTATATCAGTGTTTAATCCATTGTGGATAAACCTTTATATTCTAGAACACTAAGTGTTTCATTATATAAAGATGATACTGAGATAAACACATTAGATGTGAAAAACAGTATTTATATTTTGAATATAATTAAAATCTCAAACATATAAAATGACAAATAAATAGCTCAAATTGATTTGATCAATAGAGACTTATTTGTGGCATTGTTGTCTGGGACACAATTAAACAAGACTCGTATATCCTCACTTTTGAAGAGTGGGTACTAGGACTGATTTGACTATTCAAATAAAGTCTACGAATCTAGTTTGTTAGGTAAAGTACCTAAAACACTGTTTACTTGGTAATAGTGTAAATGCCACCGATCTGTTAGCCCTATTCATGGTGAAGTTAGTGGGCACATATCTAGCTAGGCTAGATGTGAACATGAATATTTCGTGACCTTAACGGATGTGACATCACGTTATGGTTATGTGTTTCTTTTGAAGAACACAAATCGGAAACTTTTAGAGTTTCGACACGTAAGTAGATAAACAGATCGGCTATAGTATTATGCCGTCACGGTAAGACCGTAATGGAAAATACTTAAGCAGTAAGTTTCAAATATACATGAAAGAGTACAGTATTCTTTCAGATGAGGACTCCTCCCGAGACATGTCAGTGACGACGATGTGTCCGAACTAAAAACCGAATTTTGTTGGACATGATAAGGTTTATCACGAGTCGCTCTGAGCTATCATTTCCTTCAACAGGATATGTATTAACAGTGCAAAACTTATTAGAATAAGGTTCCATATAAATCTGTTTGACAGATATCATATAGGATATGAACAGGAAAGAAACAGGGTTTCTCATTCCTAATAATTTGGGTATGCGGGCATAACGTTTGGATGATACCAAATTAGAACCCAAATTGGATAAGTGCCAATTATAGGTTATCCTAGGGAAAACCATAAGTATAGTACTTATATCTCACAAGAGAACAATGTGATTGTTGCTCGCCATGCGGTTTTCCGAAAAGGAATACCGATATGCAGTGGTAAGTGGGAGGACAGAAACTCGATGAAAATCGGGGTAATACTGTTCAAGGCACGAATTCCGTAATGGAACATAAATAGTTCATCAAGGATGAAACTAAACCATTAATCTTCGAATACACAAGAACCGCGTAGATCAGAGAGAATCAGAAAACAACCTGGGGTATGGGTTTCTGATCTCACCTCATAAAGATGTCAATCTTATGGAGGTATATCAACCGAATACGTTTTAAGGAAGTGATACAAGGTATCGACTCCCTATTATGGCAAAGTGCCATGAGTCTGAAATGGATTCCATGTAACAACTATGTTTGGATACTAGTTGATGTACCGCAAGGCATTATGCCTATTGGTACTGTAATCGTCTTCAAGGAAGACATACATGGATGGCAACATACCAACGTACTAAGCTAGGCTTGTGACGGAAAGGTATCGTTATCAACATTGTGTTGATTACGGTTTAACCTTTTACCTGTTGCCATGGTAAATCCATTTGGATAATGCTTGCTAAAGATGTAAATTTCATTTATGAAATGTGTCAGTTAATGATCAAAATCGCTTTCCTGAAAAGGAAACCTCTTGGAGGATGCTTACAACATCCTGACAATTTTGTATAACCGACAAACAAGGTTTGCGGGTTATTCGATCCATGTTTGGATTGAAACAAGCATAAGGTTCTTGGAACCGATGTTTTGAAATAATCATAATGGTTTATGATTTGACTCAAAACGAAATAATTCTTGTGTATATAAGGAGGTTAGTGGGAGCGCACTGACAGTGAAATTCCCAATAAAGCAATTGGTGAAAGCTTGGCTTTCATAGATATTCTTTCATAGAAATTCTCCGTAGATTTCTGGGGAGTAACAACCTTTATTCAAGGAATAAATATCTACTGGGATAGATTTGGAGTTGTTAACACTCTCTGGGATATTGTACATTTAAAATGTACTTGATATGGTGTCTCATACGCTTTGAGCATATGGAGTCACAATCAGGACAATCCAAGTGATAGTCACTGGATTGAAGTTAAGGACATCTATTAGTATCTTAGAGAACTAAAGATGTTGTCTAAAACTATGGAGAAGGAGAACTTGAAGTGACTGGGATCACTGCTGCAAGTTTCCAAACAGTTAAATACTGCGGTACTATAAAGTTTGAATAACGGGACAATGAGCTGAAAATCTTCCGAGCAAGATACTGTTGCCGAATAAACAACAAATGCGGATTATTGCTGCGGCAGAGGCAGCAATAGAAGCCATTTGGATCGAAAATAAATCTAATTAGATTAGATATAATTCTGTTAGCCGCTGAGCTGGGCGTCAGCATAGTCTAAAGAATTAAAGGTCTCATCGACGATCAAGATATATACTTCTATATTCATCTGATTTGTTCGGATCATACATCGTGGCGATGTGATGATCGTATAAATCGCGTCAGACGATAATCATGCAAATCCGCTGACGAAAACTTTTCCTCAGCAAATTTGAGCAAACCGTACATAGTTCGGGTGTGGGACACTTGAGTGACTGGCTATGTGCCAAGTGGGAGATTGTTGGATAATATGACCCATACCGTCACTATTTGTACAAATCATAGTGTTGTTGTACAAATTAACTATGTGACAAGGAAATTGCACTCTCATCATTTGTGATTAGATCACCATAGATGTATAAATGAAGAGAGGTCCATATGATTAGTTCCTGGATTGAGATGATATGAGACAGTATCAGTCCACGAAGGATTAATCATTAAATATCCCTAGTCGTAGTATTATCGAGACTGGACATCGATAATGCGGAATAGGCTAGTATTGCACTTGTGCGTGTTGTGAGGGCACAACAGCATAGTTCTCATATATTTGGGTATTGGATACTCATGCAAGTGCGATAGGAGGTTGTGTTTCACCGATGGTACGGGAAACAGCTTCGCTCTGGATAGACCCCGCGGAATCCCATTGGTATTATGACTATGTGTCTATGGGAGTCCGACATCAGGGTAGGTGTGTATGGTCTTAACCTGAGACTTGCATCGCTAGTACTTGCGACAATCGGTAAACTTTGGTTTGGTGGTCCAGGGCTTTAACCGGTTCTGTGTACACCTCTTCTGGGTTTATCAGAGAATCGTAGTGTATTGGGTGTGATGTCAAGACGGAAGTATCACTCCAGTCATAGTGGAGATGATGTCACGCAGGATACGGTATTAGTACTCTTAAGTGCTGGCCGGCCATCGGGATATTATGACAAGGTCATGTATATCCGATTATAGAGACTAGTTACCAGACATCCGACATGTGCTTCGGACGGGGCAGACACTTATCCAGCCCCAGCCCTAGCACGTGACTATCCGATACTGGACCAATATACACAATACTTGGTATACTACGCTTGATATAGATCTTAGATATTCTTATAAGAATATGTCCGGAGAATTGGGTAGGCTTGGTGCTTTGCTAGAAGCCGACCTTGTCTCGTAAATCGGTAGAACGTAGTACTTGGTACGTACGTGATTCGGATACTCCGACGACCGTATTTACTGCCAACATATCCGGGGATCTCATGGGTCGCTTCCCAGTGATCCACCGATGACGCATGACTCGCACATTTATTAATCTAGGATTAATTTGATGAGAGAGAGAAAATTAATCTGGGATTAGTTACGGAGATATTTTATCTAGGATAAAATATCATCTAAAGAGAGAAAATGATTAATTCGGAATTAATCGATTAAATTAATATATTCGATATATTAAACGAAATTAGATTACGACGCAGAGAATTGAAATTAGATTTTAATTCGGGCGAACGAATTAATTTAGAATTAATTTGTTAGCGACGTGAATAGTGAATTCGCTAGGCGTAATCATTTAATTACGACGCGACGGAAAAATCGCTAATTGAGAATTAGCGAACCCGAGCCCAAGTGTGATTGTGAGCGCATTCGTATTTCGAATTCGAGTGCGGCAACGCAAGTCAAATCAAGCGTCAAATCATTCGTCACATCAAGCGTCAAATCAAATGTCACTTTGAGTGATGTGATTGATTGATGTGATTGATTGATTGAAAGACACACATCACTTTATTAAAGTAAAATGAATAGTTGATGTGAGTTGTTGGAATAGTGTAAGTTGGTGGAAAGTATTTACCAATTGATTTTAATTAATTGTTTGGTAAATGTTTAATATATTTTTTATGAAAATATATATAAAGTGATTTTGGAAATCATTTACTAACTTAATACACACTTTCCTTTCTCTTTCTCTCCATTATGATTCACGCCCAAATGGGCAGAATATGCTCACTGGTTCTTCTATTTTGGGCGTGAGTTTGGGAAGCAATGTGTTTGATTTTGTGGCAAAATCAAGAAGAGCTAGCACTCCGAGAGACTTGCGAAGGTGGTAGGGAAGTTCACCCATGAGTCGGGAACCATTCGATGAAGCTTGGAGCTCCATTTCTCAACTCAAAAATCTGATTTTGTGGGCAGTGAACTGCAGTTGTGTTTTTTTGCAAGGGAGAAATCAATTTCGTTTGTTGCCGATTCATCTCAACCGATCGATGTGAGTATTCCGCTACCTCCGTTGATGTGTTCACACATGTATTTCATGTCTTGTTTGATCTTGGGACCTAGATAAAACCTAACAATTTTTCCTAAATTAGGTAGAAATGAAATAAAAGAGTCAGATGACTTACCTGCCAATCAGACTCGTGGTTCAATTATCTAACGAATATCACTAAAAATACCTTGGATCATCAGAAGTCTCATTCTTTCAATGCGTGCTTTGTAGACTTTCATTAGAGAATTTTGAGAGAGAGAAGGAAAATTCTTGTGAAGTTTTGCGAGAATGTCTTCCATCCTATCTGTGACTTTTCTTACAAAAATTAAACACACCAAATCTCAATATATACACAAATTGCATGGTTTACCTCCCTACCAGTGCTAAGTTTAACGTCGTCAGCTAGACATGACTACCCAAACGTTAGGCTGGATCGGATAGTGTGAGACTCTCTTTTTGACGTTTCATGGATTCTCCCCAATGGTGCTTGACACGTTGGCTGTTAACTTTGAATATATCATTGGAGTTGGGGTCATGCAGCTCAATGGCTCCATATGGTAAAACTTGGGTGATTATAAATGGACCTGACCACCGTGATTCCAGGGAAAAATTTCAACCTTGAGTTGTATAACAATACCTGATGCCCTGGTTCCAGTTGTCTACGCACTATTTTTTGATCATGCCACTTCTTGGTCTTTTCTTTGTACAGTTTGGCATTCTCATAAGAATGAAGGTGAAATTCTTCCAATTCGTTCAGTTGGTAGAGCCGTTTCTCTCCTGCTGTTTGCAGATCAAAATTTAGTTTCTTGAGTATCCAGTACGCTTTATGTTCGAGCTGCAGTGGTTCTTCAATCGAGGGCTTGATTCGCTCATTTTTTGGTAGTTCCAAGCTTTCCACATTTAGTGTCAATCTGAAGCGAGAGGCTCCATCAAGATAGTTGATACATTCCAGAATCTCATCATCTACCTCTCTCTCAGTCATGTTGGTGGTGCGTGCTTCAAGTTTGTCAGTGGAAAGTTGCATTGCATCTGTGTTCTGGATGATACTATCTATTACATCATGTCTGAAACATTCCTCATTTTCGTCATTCAGGAATTTCATGCTTTGAAAACATTGAATGTTACTTCTTGGTCTTACACCCTCTTGATTAGTTAACCTTTTTGTAAATCAATAATGGTTCGACCTGTAGCCAAGAATGGTCTCCCTAGGATGATGGGTACATCTTTATCTTCCTCCATATCAAGGACAATAAAATCGGTTGGGAAAATGAATTTGTCGACTTTGACCATCTTCCACTACACCTCTCGGTAACGTGAGTGTTCTGTCAGCAAGTTGCAGAGTGATTGAGGTGGGCTTTGCTTATCCAATCTGCAGTTTTTCCTGTAAATAGAAAAAGGCATCAAGTTAATACTAGCACCTAAATCACATAAAGCCTAACCGAAGTAATGTTCTCATATGGTGCAAGGGATAGTGAAACTGCCAGGATCTTTCAACTTTGGGGGGAGCTTCCTCTGAATGATGGCGCTGCATTCTTCTATCAATGCTACAGTCTCGTACTCTCCAATCTTGGCTTTCGTGATAGAATATCTTTCATGAATTTGACATAGCTGAGCATTTGTTCCAACGCTTCTACAAATGGAATTTTGATTTGCAGCCTTTTGAAGATCTCCAGGAATCGAGTAAATTGCTTATCCAGTTTGTGTTTCTGGAGATGTTTAGAAAATGTGGAGGTGGAGTAAATCTTTCTCGATCATTTTCTTTTGCCTTATTTTCCTCCATCTGTGGATTTGCTTCGCTGATTTCTGTTAGAACTTCCTCAGTAGATGCATTGACTCCAACATCTTTGTTGATTTCAGTGCCACTTTTCAAAGTGATGGTTTGGCATTGCTCATTCCCTCTGTTCTTTGGATTTGGTTCTGTGTTGTTAGGAAGGGTACCTTACGGTCTGTAACTCTGAGCATTGGCCAATTGTCCCAATTGATTTTCCAGTGCCTTCAAAGATGCCGCTTGGCTTTGAAATATAGCATCATATGATGCTGCTTGATTTTGAACTATAGCTACTAAAGCGTCGTATTTTGCTTCTTGATTTTTCATATGGGCAAGCACTTATGCTATTCCTAGTTCTTTTTCATACTCATGGCCTTTGTTCTGTTGTTGAAATCCGGGTAGTGAGTTGTTTCTTTGCTCTGAAGTGTTGCTCCATGCGAAATTGAGATGATTCCTCCAACCTGGGTTGTAGTATTGGAATACAGATTGTTTCCCTTTCTGTTGAAATGGTTGACATAGTTCACAGTCTCATCATGTTGGTTGTATGATTCTGCCTCTGGTGCTCCTCCATATGGTGAACTTGTGGAACTATCATTAACCTTCATGTTAAGAGTGTCCAGATATTTGCATATCTGATCCAGCTTGGCATTAATTGCTGTGTTGGCTCCTTGTGGGACACAGAAACTGGGTGACGCATGCTGTTCTAGGCTCGCGACCTAGTTGGGAGTACGGAGTAGCCCGTGAGGGACTAAACCGGAGAATAATGGAGTCGCCACCCGGTGTGAACCGGGAAAATGAGATTTAAGGCCGCACTCACCCCTCGCAAGGGAAGACCTCAAACCGTTGGGTTCAGAATGGTCCCTTACTTATGCCACTTGTAATAAAATGATTTGTGAAATAATCTAACCAAGCCTAAGCAACATATTTCCAAGGATGATTTGTCCATAAGTTCACATGCATACATCAACAAATTCATCTAAATTTACATGTTACACATATCCGAATTTGCATACAGCCTATTTGCATGTAATCTATGTCTCAATTTGCATACATATAAATTGACATACGGAAAGCATACAATTTCACATTGGTAGACACAGAAGCGCGAACAAATAACATTCATACAAGCATGCATATTAAGGAGAGACAATTAAGCGCATGACGGAAATAGATACCTAAAGCGGTACTACAAATGCATAACGTAAAAAAAGAGACAACTGTATGCTAAAATAGACATGTCGTGATGTGATGAAAATGACTCAGTGCAGTGGGTGCGCATTCGTGTAGCGTTCGTAAATGTGTTCGAACGGTAAACAAAAGGTTTGCGTTCATGTAGCGTTCGAGAACGCGTTCGAACAGAACCAAACTTGATGCATGATAAAACAAAGAAAGTGCGTGCGCGTTCACGTAACGTTCGAGAACGCGTTCGAACGGTAAATAAAAGGTTCGTGTTCGTATACCGTTCAAGAACGCTTTCGAACAGAACCGGACCTGATGCATGATGAAACCAAAAAAATGCGTGTGCGTTCGCGTAGCGTTCGAGAACGCATTCGAACGGTAAACAGAAGGTTCGCGTTCGTATAGCGTTCGAGAACGCGTTCGAACGGAACTAGACCTGATACATACAACAAATACATAAACAAACAAATCCACAATGTAGGACCTCACGTATCCGATTGAACACATCTCGCATCCAATCGAACATACACTATCCGGCGCGGTAAAGCACCGTGGTAAAGGATTTTAACCTCTCAAAATAGAAGACCTTTGATCGCACTTACTAAGCCCATGCGCAAACAACACAATACATATATAAAGAAGTGAAGACAACGATATCGGACTTCGTGTATCCGATTGAACATATCTTACATCCAATCGAATATACATTATCCGGCACGACAAAGCATCGTGGTAAAGGATTTTAACCTCTCAAAATAGAGGACCTTTAATCGCACTTACTAAGCCCATGCGCTTTATCTCACAATGCATATAAGAAATAAAAGAAACAATATCTGACTTCGTATACCTGATTGAACACATCTTACATTCAACCGAATATACATCAACCGGCGCGGCAAAGCATCGTGGTAAAGGGTTTTAACCCCTCAAAATATGGGTCCTTTAATCCGACTTACTAAGCCCATGCGCTCGATCACATCATTACGCAAACGAATAACATGCAGAAATTAAATAACAAATAATAAACACCTCAAAACAACAGAAAATGAAATATGCGCCGTTTACTCAAGTGGTACGTGGAGTTGTATCCCGAGTACAAATAATACTACCGTCCATTCGGAATCGGCTATGAAATTTATGTCAGGGTTTCCATCCTATATACAACAAGAGGCGACACATTTTCCATTTTATTCAAAGCCATAACATGCATCCACAAATGACTCTCATGCGAATAGAATTCAATAAACAATTAAAAGACGAATATAAACTAATAAAAAGGTGCCCTCAGGTCTAACCTTTTATGTCGACTCTCGAAAGTACGGTGCACGATCATCGGAAAATGGGGGATGCTCTGTAATTCCTCCGGTTCACAGGTTCACGCCTGTCCTCGCTGTTCCACTGCTCAAGCTACTGTTTTGACTCCGTTCCGCTGCTCTTTCGGTGATGTTTTCTGGTCACTGTTTGTTGGGTTTCTATATTAGGTCCCAAGATCATGAAATCAAGCATAAAATTCGCATGAATACTTCAAAGGAATAAGGAGGAATTCATACTCACATTGAATGGTTTGATGCTAGGAAGAACAAGATCCATTTTGCTCCTTGTTGAAGCTCGGTTTTGACCTCCAAAAACAGCAGGGACTGCTCGATGGGGGGCTGTTTTGATGCTCCAAAAATCGGCCATTGAAGACTCAATGGAAGCTCCAAGCTTCAAGCTCCAAAATCAAATCCAAGCTCATGTGTTAGTTTCCCTATCTTCTTAATATAACCTATGTGTGTGCTAGCACTTCTTCATCTTCCTTGCTTCTCTCAAATTCAGTCCAACCAGAAAATTTGGAGAGGAAATCGGTCCCAAAACCGTGAAGGAGAGGAAGAAGAAAAGAGAGGGAAAAGGGTTTCACGTCAAAAACGTGTGGAGAGAGAGAGAGAATTAATTAAAAAAGAAAAATGTAAAATGCTTTTATATTTTCCAAAATAATAAAGCCATATACCACTTTTCAATTTTCCAAAAAGTCAAAAGCAAAAGCATTAATGATTTTCAACAACTACATCAATCAATCAAATCAAGTGACAACTTGTCACATCACTCAAAGTGACTAATGATTTGACGCTTGATGTGACTTGCTATTTGACGCTCGATTTGACTTGTGTGCCGTACTCGAATTCAAAATGCGAATGCGCTCGCAAATAATCCCGGGCTCGGGTTCCCTAATTCCAAATTAACGTATTTTCCGTCGCGTCGTAATTAAATGATTACGCCTAGCGAATTCACTATTCACGTCGCTAACGAATTAATTCTAAATTAATTCGTTCGCCCGAATTAAAATCAAATTTTAATTCCGCGTCGAAATCTAATTTCGCATAATATATCGAATATATTATTTTATCGATTAATTCCATATTAATCGTTCTCTCTCTTTAATTAATATTTTATCCCAGATAAAATATCTCCGCAATTAATCCTAGATTAATTTTCTCTCTCTTCTAATTAATCCCAGATTAATTAATGTGCGAGTCATACATCATCGATGAATCTTTGGGAAGCGACCCATGAGATTCCCGGATATGTTGGCAGTAAATACGGTCGTCGGACTATCCGAACACGTAAGTACCTCGTACTATGTTTATACCGATTTACAAGACAAGGTTGGCTTCTAGCAAAGCGCCATGCCTACCCAATTCTCCAGAAATATCTTTATAGGAATATGTGATCTATATCAAGCGTAGTATACCGAAGTATTGCGTATTTCTGTCCAGTATCGGATGTTCACGTGCAAGGCCTGGGGCTGGAATTGTGTCTGCCCCGTACGAAGCACATATCAGATGTCTGGTAACTAGTCTATATAATCGGATATACATGACCTTGTCATAATATCCCGATAGCTCAAGCATTTAAGATAACAAGTTCCGTATCCTACGTGACCATCATCTCCATATGACTGGAGTGACACTTCCGTCTTGACATCACACCCAACACACTACGATTCCCAATATACCCAATATCGGCGTACATAGAACCGGTTAAAGCCCTGGACGACCTCAACTAAAGTATATCGATTGTCGTAAGCATTAGCGGTGCAAGTCTCAGGTTAAGACCAAACGCACCTACCCTGATTGCAGATTCCCATAGACACATAGTCATACTACCAATTGGATTCCGCGGGCGGTCTATCCAGAGCGAAGCTGTTTCCCATACCATCGGTGAAACACAACCTCCTACTACACTTGCATGAGTATCCTATACCCAAATATATAAGAACTATGCCATTGTGCCCTCACAAACACGCACAAGTGTAATACTAGTCTTTTACGTATTTATCGATGTCCAATATCGATAATACTCTGACCAGGGATATTTAATGATTTATCCTTCGTGGACTGATACTGTCTCATATCATTCTCCGTCCAGGAACAAATCATATGGACCTCTCATCATTTATATATCTAGGTGATCTAATCAGAAATGATAAGAGTGCAATCTCCTTTGTCACATAGTTAATTTGTACAACAACACCATGATCTGTACAAATAGTGACGCTATGGGTCATAATTGTCCAACAATCTCCCACCTGGCCTATAGCCAGTCACTCGAGTCTCTGACACCCGAACTATGTACGGTTGGCTCAAATTGCTGAGAAAAGCTTTCGTCAGCGGATTATCATGATTATTGTCTGATGCGATTTATTCGATCATCACATCGCCATGATGTATGATCCGAACGAATCAGATGAATATCGAAGTATATATCTAGATCGTTGATGAGACCATTAATTCTTTAGCCTGTGCTGACGCCTAGTTCAGCTGCTAACAGAACTATATCTAATCTAATTAGATATGTTATTGACCCAGATGGCTTCAATTGCTGCTTCAGCTGCTGCAATTAACCCGCATTTGTTGTTTATTCGGTAACAGTATCTTGCTTGGAAGGTTTCCAGCTCACTGTACCATTATTCAAACTGTATAGTACCTTTGCGACTGTTAGTCGTCTTTATTGGTTATAGGAAACTTGCTACAGTGATCCCAGTCACTTCAAGTTCTCATTCTCCATAGACTAAGACAACATCCTTAGTTCTCTTAGATACTAACGGATGTTCTTAACATCAATCCAGTGACTTTCACTCGGATTGGCCTGTTTGTGAATCCATATGCTCAAAGCGTATGAGACACCAGGTCTCGTACATTTTTCAATGTACGGTTTCTCGGAGAGTCTTTCGATAGCCAATCTTTCGCCGATATTTATTTTATGGGAATATCATTTCCATGAAATGACTTATATTATTATTATTTATATAGGACAGCCACTTTCAGTGCGCTCCCACTAACCCTCTTATATACACAAGAATCTTTTCGTTTTGAATTTAATCATAGTTTTGAATTAAATCATAAACTATTATGATTAAATCAAAGCGATAGTTCTAAGAAACTAATGCTTGCTTCAATCCAAACATGGATCGAACAACAAGAATTATCCAAATGGATCTACCGTGGCAACAGGTAAAAGGTTGAATCGTAATCAACACAATGTTGGTAACGATACCTTTCCGCTACAAGCCTAGCTTAGTACATTGGTATGTTGCCATCCATGTACATCTTCCTTGAAGACTCATAAAGTACCAATAGGCACAATGCCTTGTGGTATATTAACTAGTATCCAGACTGGTTAATTTACATGGAATCCATTTCGGACTATATGGCATTTTGCCATAATAGGGAGTCGATACCTTGTATCACTTCCTCATACGTAGTCAGTTGGTATCCCTCAATAAGATAGACATCTTTATTAGGTGAGATCAGAAACCCATACCCCAGGTTGTTTTCTGACTCTCTCTGACCTATGCGGTTCTTGTGTATTCGAAGATTAATGGTAATAGTCTCATCTTTGATGAATTATTCATGTTCCATTAAGATTCGGTGCCTTGAACAGTATTACTCCGATTTTCATCGAGTTATACTATCCTCCCACTTACCACTGCATTTCGGTATTCTTATCAGGAAAACCGCATGGTGAGCAATAATCTAATTATTCTCTGGTGAGGTGTATAAGTACAATACTTATGGTATCCCTAGGATTACCTAGCCTTGGACTACCTCAATCAAAGTATATTGATTGTCGCAAGTATTAGCGGTCCAAGTCTCAGGTTAAGACCAAATACACCTACCCTGATTTCGGACTTCCATAGACACATAGTCATACTACCAATGGAATTCCGAGGAGTCTATCCAGAGCGAAGCTGTTTCCCGTACCATCAGTAAAACACAACGTCATATTACACTTGCATGAGTATCCTATACCCAAATATATGAGAACTATGTCGTTGTGCCCTCACAACGCGCACAAGTGTAATACTAGTTTTTTACATATTTATCGATGTCCAATCTCGATAATACTCTGACTAGGGATATTTAATGATTTATCCTTCGTGGACTGATACTGTCTCATATCATTCTCCGTCCAGGAACAAATCACAAGGACCTCCTATCATTTATATATCTAGGTGTTCTAATCACAAATGATAAGAGTGCAATCTCCTTTGTCACATAGTTAATTTGTACAACAACACTATGATCTGTACAAATAGTGACGTTATGGGTCATAATTGTCCAACACATGTCCACTAACTGATCATTCCTTATACCTTGTTTGGAATAAGGTACATGACACTTGGAATCTCACGGTATGAACGGAAGTTGCATAGAACTCCTTCAAGTGAAAGATGATGGTTTGAGCATCCATATCTTCGTGAGCCTTCTAGAGTTCGTCCGACATAGAGCTAAGCATTATGCAAACTGCTTGCTCATCATCATCGACGTGTTTCTTCCAAGCATCAAATATATTTTGGTCAGCATCTTCTGCGGGTTCAGAGGGAAATGGTATTTCAAGAAAATAGAAAATATTTTCATGTCGTAAGACAATTTTAAGGTTTCTAAACCAGTCATTGTAGTTGTCCCCTTTGAGCTTATGCTCATCAAGGATGGAACGAAGTGATATTCTGTTTGCTGTTTGAATGTTTGTGAAATATTTTAACCCAAATGTTAAGAGAGAATGTTAAAATTAGGAATATGTTTTCATTAATGTTTCATAATAACATGGGCTTTTAATATTATGATGTTGCTCACACTCAATTGTTTTAAAATTTTAAGCAAATTGCATCAACCGCAATATGATAGATTTCTTGTGGGAAATGATCCCATTATCATCATTTCACAACTCTTACTAGGGCCGGTCATTATAAAATACGATAATTAGGTAGGTTCCCAACCAATTTATGATATAAATCACAATTCCTTGATCATTGGGTTGGGCAATCAAACATGCCATAGCTTATGCTAGGTGATGAGTGATATTTATATCACTATTTCGCACTCATTTATCCTAATATTTTGTATAGTTTCTTGAGTCTTGTGAATATTTTGATGTGTTTTATGTTATTTTGTAGATAAATAAAGTTTCAGGACATTCTGGAGGTGATTTGGGGCAAAACAGTGAAAATTGGCGAAAAAGGGCATTTTGGTAAATTCCAGCGTCGCGACACCCAGCATGCGCAGAATCTGCTAACATACACCGGGTCAACGGATCAGAATTTGAGAAGTTTGACTTTGCTAACGTGCGTCGAGCCACGTGTCACCATCACAACCAATCTGCTAACATGCGTCGTGCCACGTGGCATCATCATACGCTGCCGACACTCATCATAGCCACATGTCGCCACGTCATCATCCATGTCAGCGGTCAACGAGTCAACTTCGCCATGTGTCACGCCACATCATCAGCCACGTCACAAGGTCAACCAAGTCAACTTGCCACGTCAGCATCAGCCAATCACAGCGTGACACGTGTCGCCACGTGTCGCAATCCTATGGTGCCGACAATTGAACAATCAGCCGCCTTGCCATGTCAGCGCCACGTCAGCGCCACATCAGCATCACGTCATCAATGACGTCATCACAATAATTGAGTCTTAGTCGTCTTGCCACGTGTCACGTTAACAGTCAGCCGCCGTGCCAGGTGTCGCCTCTTCAGCATGCCATGTCGAACTATTCCAGCCTCGCGACGCTGGCTTGGCGTCGCGACGCTGAAACCAAATTTTGCCTATAAATTCAGATTCAAATTTCAGAATTCGAGACACAATTCTCTCTCTTCTATTCCGTGTAATGAGAGAGTTTCTCTCTCTAGAATCTTAGTTTTAATTTTTTTTACTTTGTAATTAATTTTTAATTACGTTTTGTAATAATAGTAATTTACTTTCTTTACTTTTTACAGTTTTTACTATTCACATGAGGAGGTAACTTTCCCAGCTATGGTGAAAGGTAATTCTTTTACTGTTACTATTTAGATTAATCTCCCTTAAAAATAATATATTTACTATTTAAAATACTGATTAATAAAGGATACTGCTATATTGGTCGGTTGGCAATTCAATTAATCTGGTTTAAAACTGACTAATCAAGGAAACCGCTATATTGGTCGGTTGGTAAATTATTTTGGTACCGCCTTTATGGCTGGATTATGGACAAATATTACCACCTATATTGCTGGTTGGACTTAAATGACTTAATCAGGATACCGCCAGATTGGTCGGTTGATAAAATATTATCACAAGTTTATATATTATTTTATGGGAGATATCTAAATTAGTAGTAGTAAAAGTAATTCCTTTTACCTTAGCATTTTATTTTATTATAATTTACCTTTTAGTATTTACTTTACCGCATTTTTACTTCAAGTCTTTTATTTTCAAGTTTTCACCAGCCATAGTTATGTGTTGTAACTAAATTAGTTATCTGGGGTTGTGATGACTTTTAATATCACCGTTTTATAAGGGGAAATTATAGCTTGGGTAATATAAAGATTTATTTATTGAGTCTTAATCTTAATGCCTTTTTATTAATTGGCCACTAATAAAATTGATATGGTAAATCTAAAATGAACTAGACATAGGGATTTTAGGTTTCAGCCTTAGACTCAATAGCCCACGATCTTCCTTGAGGATAGATAACCCTTTAATAGATTTCCTTACAGTATAGGAATATACCTGTCGGCGGGGGTAGCCATAATTGGAACTTAAACTTAATGAATCCAGATAATTTGGTTGACATAGACATATGGTTCAATTGGGTTAAACTGGGTATTTGTTGTCTGACCTTCGACAGAGGCTTACAAATAATTTAGGTTCCAGGTTAATAAATCAATATATTACCCAGCTTTAAAATAACCACTTCATCTTTAAAATAATATTAAAAGAAATCACAACCCTAGATAGTTTTTAATATTGAATTTTCTTAAAATCTACTTTCGAACAATTTTATTACTTGTCTTTAAATTTAGAATCGTCGTCATTTCAAATCAATTAAACAACCTGTTAGATCCTAGTAATAATTTGACCTCATAAAATTAATAACTTAGGTATTAAGTCCTCGTGGGATCGATACTTTTTATACTACTTGAACGATACGTACGCTTGCGTTATACGTGTGTGTTTACGCCGGTCAAGTTTTTGGCGCCGTTGCCGGGGACTTATTTATCTTTCACTATTAGTTTTAAGGTTAGATA
>SKCR01005455.1:0-25770 GCA_019454045.1 Zanthoxylum bungeanum | reverse complement strand
ACGATTAATTTGGAATTAATCGATAAAATAATATATTCGATAATTATAAGAAATTGGATTTTGACGCGGAATTAAAATTAGATTTTAATTCGGGCGAACGAATTAATTTAGAATTAATTCGTTAGCGATGTGAATAGTGATTTCGCTAGGCGTAATCATTTAATTACGACGCAATGGAAAATTCGTTAATTTGGAATTAGCGAACCCGAGCCCGAGAGTGATTGCGAGCGCATTCGCATTTCGAATTCGAGCGTGGCACGCGAGTCACATCAAGCGTCAAATCGTTTGTCACATCATGCGTCAAATCAATTGTCACTTTGAGTGATGTGACTTGACAACATGTCACTTTATTAAAGTGATGTGATGTGACTTAAAGTAAAAAGTAGAAATGATGGAAAGCTTTATTGCTTTTTATTTTTGACTTTTGAATTAAGTTATATATATCTTTTATTTAATTTACTTGGTAAAGGAAAAAATATATATATTAAATCTTTTCTCTCTCTCACATGCAAGACACGGTTTTCTCATTTTCCCTCTCTTTTCTCTCATCTTCTTCACGGCTTCACTGCCGATTTTCTTCTTGATTTTTCTGGTTTCACCGAATTTTTGAGAAGCAAATTGAAGAAGACTTAGTGCTAGCACACCATGAGTGATACATAGGTGATAGGGAAGTGTCTTCATGAGCTTGGATTTAATTTTTGAGCTTGAAGCTTTGAGCTTCAATGGAGTCCATGCATGGCCGATTCTTGGACGAACCAAACCAGTCCAAACCGAGCAGCCCACTGCCTTGGAGAGCTGTTGCCGTGAGCTTGAGGAAGCAAAAACGCAACTTGTGTTCATTTCATCAAAACCGTTCATGTGAGTTATGATTCTGCACCTCCTTTGATGTGTTCATATTCGTTTTTTTTTTTTTATGCTTGATTTGTTGATCTTGGGACTTGATTTAACTCCTACACTCTCTTCATTTATATATCTATGGTGATCTAATCACAAATGATGAGAGTGCAATTTCCTTGTCACATAGTTAATTTGCTACAACAACACAATGATCTGTGCAAATAGTGACGCTATGGGTCATTTTGTCCAACAATCTCCCACTTGGCACGTAGCGAGTCACTCAAGTGTCCCACACCCGAACTATGTACGGTTCGCTCAAATTGCTGAGGAAAGGGTTTCTTCAGCGGATTTGTTTGATTATCATTTGACGTGATTTATACGATCATCACATCGCCACGATGTATGATCCGAACGAATCAGATGAATATAGAAGTATATATCTGGATCATCGATGAGACCTTTAATTCCTTAGCCTGTGCTGACGCCTAGCTCTCTAGCTAAAAGAACTATATCTAATCTAATTAGATTTATTATCGATCCAAATAATACTTCTTAAATCTAAAATTAGATTTATGACAAGTATATTAAATTAAGCATTAAAGTCATCATCACATAAATCTTCCAAAGATTTTATGCTCTACTTATTTTGCTTAATTTTGGGTGTAAGGTATAATAAGTTATTTTATCAAATAAAGTAACCTATTATTTATTCCCAATTTGAAAATTAAATCATTTAAAATATTTTAATCCCAGATTATATTTAAATATCCAACTTTTCAATTTTATCTTGATTACAATAGTCCAACTATTTAATCAACGATTAGTGGTACTATATATATTATAATGATTATAATAGTCTAACTATATAATCAAATATAATCCAAATTAATTAACCTCATTACATTGATTACTATAATCAATTAAATAAAATCAACTGTAAACTGAAATAATTAATTCAAATATATTGATTAATAATCCAATTATATATAATCAAGTATATACAGTCCAACTGTTTATTAAAACAACAATTTAAATATTAGTCCAACTAACATTTAATTATATTGACGAATGATATTTGTTTGAGCGTGTATGGCGAGTAATTGAACGAATATTGCAAATTCAATTCTTGCCTCCCACTATTTTTCGGCGAGCCTCTAACCCTCTGTCGAGTACTCGGGAAACCGTGTTCCTAGTGGGCTAGGATCCCGTTAAATATCACACAATCTTGACTTTGGCCAACAAATTGTATGATAATTAACTAGGTAGATCTCTAAGATCAATTGGATCCAATCCAATTCCTAGATCCAGTAGGTGGACTTCCAAATCCTAAACATATATCTTATATATGCCAATACATCCAATGTATTACCTAACCTTTTTCCTCTTAATCAACTAGGCCTTGGCTTTGGCACAACAAACCTAATGATCCCAGTCAAGCTCGACCCATTGACCATGGAAAGCTTCGTAATCAATGTCGATGGACAAGAAGTGGTCTTGACTTTGGCCAACAAACCACAACTTGGACAAGACACTGACATGTAACAAAGCTTCGTGATTCAAACACATCTTCGACAGACAAAGGGCTTGACTTTGGCCAACAACCCAATGCCATCTCGGATCTTGAGTGAGAATCACTCAATGGAAGGAAAAACGCATGATATTTGATGAGGGTTTTTCGTGTGCAAATTGGCAACCAATTTATTATCTTTGTTAAGGTCTCATCATCATACACCCTTAAACATGCATTCTAAACACATAATAAAGCGCATATGATAAAATAATAATGATATGTGGATGGATATTTTACACATTGATCCTAGATCAAATCTCTCACTTTCTCTCTCCCGCTAGCACAAATATTTCTTCTACCCGTTACACTACACTTCTAAAGAAACCTCATTTACATTGAGGGGAATATGTGAGAAGAGAATACAAAGAATATGAGGTGATAAGGCGGGACACACAGGTCCAATTAATAAATCAAATTATTACAAACAATTCTAAAATTGCCCCACCCATCTAATATCCATCCGATATACTTTATTCATGCATCACAACCATGTATTCACTCAAGCATGTTATCAATCAATCTAATCCAATTAATTAATCTTGATAATTAGTGATCATCCATTGTTCAAACAACGATTTGATTTTGTTTGAGTCAAACTCGTTTTTGCGAATAAGTACTTAAAGTACGAATTCCCGAATTAAATTAAACTACACAATTAAATCCAATTCAATTTGTATTTAATTCTAATTCACTATTTAATTCCAAATTAAATAACACACTTTAATAATAAACCCTTTTCGACTTAAATTCCAAATTTAATCGCTACGGGTCTCAAAGCCCGATTATATCCAATATTAATTTAATTAAGTCTAATGGGCTTTTAATTAATTTCTTAAGGCGTGGTCTTTTGGTCAACTCGGGTCAAACCCGCAACCAAAGTCCAATCCGGGAGTAACCCCATAAGCCTATAAATTAATTTTGGCCCATTAGGCCCAATTAAATTACAAAGGTCCATTATGTCGCATTTGGGCTTTATGGATGCGGTTTTGGGCCCAATTGGATCCAACCAATTTTGCCTAAAACAAATTTTGTACAACAAAGCCCAATAAGCCCAAAAACAACAATTCAAGCTCAATTTCCAAAATTAGCCCAATTAATTAAATTACACAAATCCAATTTCGCAATTTAATTACCTAAAGTGTATGTCATGATTAATCACCCTAATTAACATCTCTAAAACACAAATTAGGCTAACTAATCATGCTTATCTTCATCATCACATGTCCAACACATTAAGATTAAAATCAAACCCATTACATGCTTTAATACTCTCGGTAATGTGGACTAATTTTATGTCAATTCCGAATTCAATCCAATTAAATCCAAATTAACATTAAATCAACATCCTCAATCGTTTCAAGTCATCCAATGATCAACGAAACAAAATTACCAAGATTTAGGGCATACTCCGATTCGGCCAACACATCAAAATTGGGGAAATTTGTTCCAAACAATATTTAATCAAATTGATCCAACCAATCATCAATTAAAATACATTCAAGCATACTTTATCATCCAATTTCATAATTGCATGCTTAAATCAATTTTACCCAATTTCAAGCTTTATGACATACTTGGCAATTTGGGGATTTTTCGTCCGATTCGAATTCAATCCAATTGATTCCGCAATCGACATCAAATCATATTCCCGAATGATTTCCAACACATCCAATTGTCAAAAATCAAAAATCCCAAGACATTAAAGGGCATCACATTTTCGGCCAATGAGGAAATTTGGGGAAAAAATGATCCAATCACAATTTGTTGAAATTGACCCAATCAATCTTCAATTCAAACACAATTAAGCATACAAATTCATCCAATTTAATTTATCATGCTCAAAATCAAGTTTGCCCAAATTTTAGCCCTAACTTTTTCATGCTTTTAACCTAAGCTCTTGATGCCATTGTTGGAGTTTCTATAGGTCCCAAGATCAAAACTGAAGCATGAATCATAAGTGAATACAACGACGGAAGTGCGGAATACTTACATCGAGCGGTTGAGCGACGCGGAAGCAACACAAAATCTGATATCTTCACTGGTTTGGGCGTGAGCAGTCCACTGTCAAAGCTCACAGCAGATTCAGTTTTCATCATCAAAACAAGCTCCAAGCTTCGTCGTAGTGATTCCCGGCTCATGGGTAAGCTTCCCTATCACCTTCGCATTGATCCCGGAGTGTGCTAGCACTCTTGTTTTGCCACAAAACGCACTTGCTTCCCTCCATTTTTGCTTCTTAAATTCGGCAGTTCACTGCCTTTTAGAAACCAGAAAATGGCGTGAGAGAGGAAGAGAATTTTTGGCTCCAAAATGAAAACCAACGTGAGAGAGAGAGAGAGTTGTAAAGTTAAAAATGTAATTGATTTCTAAAATCAATTTTTAACATATACCAAACATATAAAATTAATATATGTCATTCAAGCTTTTAAAAAAGCTTTTCAACAACTCCCATCAAGTCACATCACTCACATCACTCAATCAATCCAATCAATTGTCACATCACTCAAAGTGACATGATTTGACACTTGATGCGACTAATGGTTTGACGCTTGATTTGACGAGCCGCGCTCGAATTCGAAATACGAATGCGCTCGTAAATAATCTCGGGCTCGGATTCACTAATTCTAAATTAACGAATTTTCCGTCGCGTCGTAATTAAATGATTACGCCTAGCGAAATCACTATTCACGTCGCTAACGAATTAATTCTAAATTAATTCGCTCGCCCGAATTAAAGTCTAATTTTAATTCCGCATCGAAATCCAATTTCATTTAATATATCAAATATATTAATTAATCGATTAATTCCAAATTAATCATTCTCTCTCTCTTTAAATTGATATTTTATCCCAGATAAAATATCTCTGAAATTAATCCCAGATTAATTTTCTCTCTCATCATATTAATCCCAGATTAATATAAGTGCGAGTCATACGTCATCGGTGAATCTTTGGGAAGCGACCCATGAGATCCTCGGATATGTTGGTAGTCAAATCGGTCATCGGACTATCCGAACACGTGAGTACCAAGTACTACGTTTTACCGATTTACAAGACAAGGTTGGCTTCTAGCAAAGCACCAAGTCTACCCAATTCTCCGGACATATCCATCTAAGAATATTTAAGATCTATATCAAGCGTAGTATACCAAGTATTGTGTATATCAGCCCAGTATCGGATAGTCACGTGCTAGGGCTGGGGCTGGATAAGTGTCTGCCCCGTCCGAAGCACATGTCAGATGTCTGGTAACTATTCTCTATAATCGGATATGCATGACCTAGTCATAATATCCCGATGGTTGCGCAACACTTAAGAGCACTAATACCGTATCCTGCGTGACATCATCTCCACTATGACTGAAGTGATACTTCCGTCTTGACATCACACCCAATACTCTACGATTCTCAATATACCCAGCAGTTGGCGTACACAGAACTGGTTATAGTCCTAGACGATCTCAACTAAAGTATATTGATTGTCGTAAGCATTAGCGGTGCAAGTCTCAAGTTAAGACTATACACACCTACCTTGATTTCGGCCTCCCACAGACACATAGTCATAATACCAATGGGATTCCGAGGGGTCTATCCAGAGCGAAGCTGTTTCCCGTACCATCGGTGAAACACGACCTCCTATCGCACTTGCATAAGTATCCGATACTTATATAAGTATTCGATACTTATATATATGAGAACTATGCCGTTGTGCCCTCACAACGCACACAAGTGCAATACTAGCCTATTCCGCATTATCGATGTCCAGTCTCGATAATACTCCGGCTAGGGATATTTAATGAGTAATCCTTCGGGGACTGATAATGTCTCATATCATTCTCAGTCCAGGAACTAATCACAGGGACCTCTCTTCATTTATATATCTATGGTGATCTAATCACAAATGATGAGAGTGCAATTTCCTTGTCACATAGTTAATTTGCTACAACAACACAATGATCTGTGCAAATAGTGACGCTATGGGTCATTTTGTCCAACAGTTTGACTGACTATCAAATGGACTTCTCGTTGTAGATTCCCCAGAGGGAGGGTGGAGCGAGGCTCACTTAAATACCCAAGCCTCTTAGGCTCTTATCGCTTGGTGTCAGGAATAAACAACGAGTCCTCCAAATTAGTCCATCACAATAGGCTACGAGTAGATGGCTATATAGGTGCCTTCACAGCTTTTCCTTCTAGAATAGTAGTGAGTGAAGGAAGACACCAAACCATTACCTAGCCTCAAAATGCTTTTGATTAAACCCCCATTTTATCCACTATAGACACGGTCAATTAGAACATAAATCCAAACATTACAAGACAATATTTCAGGGCCGATTCTCTATCCCCGGAGGAGTCGCGAGACTGTGGGACACATAAACTGGATGACGCATGCTGTTCTAGGCTCGCGGCCTAGTCGGGAGTACGGAGTATCCACGAGGGACTAAACCGAAGAAAAATGGAGTCACCACCCGGTGTGAACCGGGAAAATGAGATTTAAGGCCGCACTCACCCCTCACAAGGGAAGACCTCAAACCGTTGGGTTCAGAATGGTCCCTTACTTATGTCACTTGTAATGAAAGGATTTGTGTAATAATTTAATCAAGCTTAAGTAACACTTATTTCCAAGAGTATCATGCTTCTAAGTTCATATGCGCAAAAATGAAACTTACACCTAAATTTGCATATATCTTACATTTAAGATTGCATGCTTGAAAGTAAATCAAAGTAGCAACGAACATACAACTTCATTGGCATATTGTATTCATGGAGACACAAGCACACACTAACCACGCAAGCACACATAAAAGCGAATCAAATAATGGCGAACATGTGATTTCATAGACGTATCATACTTATACGTGCGGAAGCATAAACAAATAGCCATTACATGTCCATGTGTAAATAAAAGAGTCAAATAAGTACATAATGCAAAAAGACACTTAGGGATGCAATTAGGCATTAAAGTAAGCATGCTATGACGTGGTGCAAAAGAAGATAACAAATATGGACACAAACACACATGTGAGCACTTTTCCAAGTGGTACGTGGAATTGTATCCCAAGTACAGACCACACTACCGTCCATTCGGAATCGGCTACGGAATTTATGTTTAGGTTTCCATCCGATATACCACAAGAAATAATACTCAAATGCTATCATAACATGGATGTATGAATTGTAATACGTTAAGCCAAGACTAAGGTAAATGATGCAACCAATGGATTAAATGTACTTTTCATTACGATGCGTACAAAGATAAGGATGACTATATGGGATTTCATAATACATGCGTGAATAGAGCAATGTTGTGCTAAAAGATAAATGCCATGGCAAGAAGCACGGCAAAGATATCTAGAATTGACACAAACACATGCGTGGGTCCTTTTTGGGGGTATTGTGATGTTGTTCGGGGCTGTTTTAGAGGTGCCTGATGCGTCAAAGAGGGCTATTGTTTTGAGTGTTTCTGGCTTTATATTTGATCGGTAAAGGTCTATTATTTTGTGGGCATATTTGGTGCTGGTTGTGTGCATGAAATTGGGCTGCTTGGGGGGTTCTTTTCACGGAAATCTGAAGTGATTTGTAGGGAGTTAGGTGCGGCAATGTGTGGGCAAAATGGCATGGGTTTTCTCATGCAGTGAGGGAGGCAGTTTTGCGCGGTGGTCAGGCTTAAGTGTTTGAGAGGGCTGTGGCGTTAGGATAATGGCTTTATGGAGTGAATGGTATAGGTGGCTTTACGCGTGGGCTGAGGCTAAGTGGGTGAAGGTGTGATTAGCGTGAAAAGGCTTAGGTCTAACGTGAATGAGGGTTCTGGTTTGTGTGTGAGCAAATGAAAGTGCAAGGGCTAATAATATGGGTGTACCAATGATAATAGATCGAGCCAAGACAGGGATAGATGATGCAGTCAATGTATGAAAGACGCGGCAAATATCGTAGTAAAGGTAGCCTTTTAGGCTTTTCTTCCCCCAAATGGAGAACCTTTTTAGTCCAACACAATAAGCCCATGCGCTTTTCATTACAGTGTGTACAAAGATAAAGATAGCTATATGAAACTTCGTATACCCGATTGAACACATCTTACATTCAACCGAATATACATCAACCAGCGCGGCAAAGCATCGTGGTAAAGGATTTTAACCCCTCAGAATAGGGGACCTTTAATCCGACTTACTAAGCCCATGCGCTCGATCGCATAATGCATATGAAGAATAAAGACAATAGTATCAAACTTAGTATGCCCGATTGAACATATCTTACATTCAACCGAACACACATTAACCGGCGCGACAAAGCATTTTGGTAAAGGGTTTTAACCCCTCCAAATAGGGGACCTTTAATCCGACTTACTAAGCCCATGCGCTCGATCGCATCATGCATTCAAAGAATAAAGACAATAATATCAAACTTAGTATGCCCGATTGAACATATCGTACATTCAACCGAACACACATCAACCGGCGTGGCAAAGCATCGTGGTAAAGGGTTTTAACCCCTCCAAATAGGGGACCCTTAATCCGACTTACTAAGTCCATGCGCTTGATCGCATCATGCATAAACAAGTAACATGCGGAATTTAAATGACAAATAATAACTAAATCAAAGCTACATAAAACAAAAGAAGGTGTCGTTTACTCAAGCGGTACATGGAGTTGTATCCCGAGTACAGATCATACTACCGTCCATTCGGAATCGGCTATGAAATTTATGTCCGGGTTTCCATCCGATATACCGCGAGAGTTGACACATCTTTCATTTTATTCCAAGGCACAACATACAATATTTCGTAATACATGCATATTTATCTACTCAAGGGCCACAACAGGCATTTTAACATAATAATCATGCGAACAATACTCAATAAATAATAAAATAAATTGAAAATGAGTGTGAAAAATACCCTCAGGTCTAACCTTTTTTGCCGACTTTCGGACTTGCGTTTCGCGGAGATCGGAAGGGTAAAAGCTCCTCAACTTCTCCGGTTCACTGGTTTAGCGTCTTAGCTCACCGTTTTGTTGTTTTGCTTGCTGTTTGACCTCCGTTTTGCTGTTGTTTCCTTTGTATTTTCTGCTTACTGTTTCAGGTCTTCAAAGCTACTGTTTTTTGTGTTTTTAGAGGTTCAAGGGCTGTGTTTTTTGGTTGTTTAAGGAGGCTTAGAGTGCAGTTTTTTATGTTACTGTTTTAAGGATTTTAGGGACTGTTTTAAGAGGATTTTTCTGCTGTTATAGGGGTTAATTTTCGGTAATGTTACTGCAGTTCCATGGGCAGTTGTTTTCGGTTATTGGATGGTGTTTAGTGGCTGTATGGGGCTGTGATTATCGGCATTTGTGAGGACTGTTTTGGGGCTATATTTTTCGGTGATCTAAGGTGTTTATGGTGGTGTAATTTTTGGTAATTGAGGGCTGCTGTATGGGGCTGGTTTCGGCTTGGTGAGTGGAAGAGATGAAGAGAATTATTCTTGACTTGTTATGGTGCTATTGCCGTGAATTGTAAGAGATTAGAGAGAGTTGGGCGTGAATTGAGAGAGCGGGAGAGGCTTGGTTTGGCTTTCTTTATATAAAGAAGGGTTAGGGCTTCTCCTTGTCTCACAAGGAAGGGATTTGATTTAGTGTTAAAGAAGGAAAATAATGGATTTGATGGAGACAGGATTGGTTTAGATTAGGAAGTCAATATCTTTAAATTGGTTATGAGTGATTTAATTAGGCATGATATTTCTTTAATTTAGTATATGATATTTTGGATTAGGAAGTTACAATATTTTAATTTGGTATAATTATATTTTATGTTTTATTTAATTGGTAAATGGTTTAATTATTTTATTTAATTCAATTACATTATCTAATTAATATTTAATTTAATATTTGATTTAATTTGGGTGTAATTTAGGGTGATATGGGCCTGTGGGCCTAGTTGTGGTGTGGGCTTGGTTTGGCTTGGTGAGTGGGTTAGGTGTGTATGGGCTAGATTAAAAGGGTTTTGGTTTTTTTTCTAGGCCAAAGGTGATCTAAACGGAGGTCCAACAAGTGAGCTTGACGCTAAATAAGTGAACAAGGATCTAACGAAATACCGATTCCCTTCCGACAACCGTTTCCCGCAATATCCTTAACTAAAAAAGGTAGTGCCTCCAACTGAGACTCATCATCCGGTTTCACATGCAAAAATGCAATGCCTACAGATATTATGTAAATATTAAGAACTGCTCCTTTTATTTATATGATAGAAATAATATTAAGATCCTTGAGTGTCCAAATGAGCATAGTCATTATATTTTGCATACCTCTTGAGATATCTTGAATACTGGAATTAATAAACGTATATTGGGATGTATGCCCTAGAGCTACATATAATGTAGACGGTTTTATATGTTTTGAAATAAAATGATGCATTATTCATTATCAAAGTGTTTTTTTTTAATTTTGCATATTATAAATTATCTTGATTACTCTATATTAATTATGTACCTTCAGACTTAGTGTATGAGTGTCATACACAAGAGGATTAAAGTCTGAAGTTAGTAATCTTAAATAGTCCATAGAGAGCAAAATAAAGAGGTTCTTTGTTTGTGGTTTATCTATGCGGTCCATTCTATATTTGTATGGCGACCTTAATCCGGGATCGTCCATGTAGAGACATGATAATGAAGGCACCTTGTATGACGAGATCATATAGGACTGGACCCAGATGGAAATGACATTCTTATAACATCCGTTAAACAAAGAAAGTCATTTCAATCTGCTAGATGGTCATATATGGATTGATCTTAATCATGAGTGTACTACGAACTTCTGCATGGCAGGCTATGTCATTTGATTTACAAAGGTAAGGTTGGTGTAGCAGTCCCGACCAATACCTACGTACTTTGGGGGTATGGTCTATTATGTAGCTGGGAACATTTTACATAGATATGGAGTTCACACATTCTTGCGAGAAGTATATGAGTATCTTCCTTAAGGGTTGATTCGATACTTGAACGGTTTACGCGCTCAAGTCTTTCTATTACGAATAGAAAGATTAAAATTCATAATGGTTTTGAATAAATCGTTCATTAGAGAATCAATGGCACTTAAGGTATAAAGAATTAGAGGGGTATAATGGACATTATGACCCAGCTTTAATTATGAGATACTCTTGAAGGATCAATTCATATGTAGTGACTATATCGATGGACACCGACTTGGTTCGGCTTAATATATCATCTGCGGCAACGAGATTGCAACTTCGGGTTCTTAGTGGAATATCCCAGAGTTAATAATTCAGAATATTTAATTAAGAGCTTAATTAATATTTCAAGATTATTAGAACTCGAAACCGTAGGTCCATATGGTCCCCGTGCTAGCTCGATATACTATAGCGGATTTAGTATAATTGGATAGTCCAATTATATACTCACAAATGTATAAATATTATTAATATGATTAATAAAATTATTTTGTCACACTTGAAACTTTATATTAAAGTTTAATATATGGTTTTATAATAAATGATTATATGATAATTACTTATTATTAATTATAAAATTATATATGATATAATTAATAGAGGTCAAATTTGGAATTTCTAAATTCTGGGGTTTTGGAAACCCTTGGCTTTATTTTGGTAGTTACACCTTTTTGAAAGGTAATAACTCACTAGTTTTGTAACATATTTTCTTCATAGAAGTTAATATTGGATATTACAAAATTATTGAAAAATAAACCCCTTGGCCAAATTTGACAAATGGAGAAATATGAAGAGTTTTCTATATTTTGGAAATAATAAACTCTATTTCTAGAAAGGAAAATTATTTTTCTTATTTTGCTTAAGCCATTCATTCTAACCCTTGTTGGACAAAATGACCCATAGCGTCACTATTTGCACAGATCATTGTGTTGTTGTAGCAAATTAACTATGTGACAAGGAAATTGCACTCTCATCATTTGTGATTAGATCACCATAGATATATAAATGAAGAGAGGTCCCTATGATTAGTTCCTGGATTGAGATGATATGAGACAGTATCAGTCCACGAAGGATTAATCATTAAATATCCCTAGCCGTAGTATTATCGAGACTGGACATCGATAATGCGGAATAGGCTAGTATTGCACTTGTGCGCGTTGTGAGGGCACAACGGCATAGTTCTCATATATAAGTATTGGATACTTGTGCAAGTGTGATAGGAGGTCATGTTTCACCGATGGTACGGGAAACAGCTTCGCTCTGGATAGACCCCTCGGAATCCCATTGGTATTATGAATATGTGTCTATGGGAGGCCGAAATCAAGGTAGGTGTGTATAGTCTTAACCTGAGACTTACATCGCTAATGCTTACGACAATCGATATACTTTAGTTGAGGTCGTCTAGGACTGTAACCGTTCTGTGTACGCCAATGCCGGGTATATTGAGAATCGTAGTGTATTGGATGTGATGTCAAGACGGAAGTATCACTCCAGTCATAGTGGAGATGATGTCACGCAGGATACGGTATTAGTGCTCTTAAGAGATGCGCATCCAATCGTGATATTATGACCAGGTCATGAATATCCGATTATAGAGACTAGTTACCAGACATCCGATATGTGTTTCGGACGGGGCAGACACTTATCCACCCCCAGCCCTAGCACGTGACTATCCGATACTGGGCCGATATACACAATACATTAGTATACTACGCTTGATACAGATCTTAATATTCTTTAAAGGATATGTCCGGAGAATTAGGTAGACTTGGTGCTTTGCTAGGAGTCGACCTTGTCTCGTAAATCGGTAGAACATAGTACTTGGTACGTACGTGATTCGGATACTCCGACGACCGTATTTACTGCCAGATTATCCGGGGATCTCATGGGTCGCTTCCCGATAATCCACCGATGACGCACAACTCGCACTCTTGAATAATCTGGGATTATACAGAAGAGAGAGAAAATTAATCTAGGATTAATTACGGAGATATTTTATCTAAGATAAAATATCGTCTAGAGAGAGATAACGATTAATTTGGAATTAATCGGTAAATTAATATATTCGATATATTAAACGAAATTAGATTTCGACGCGGAATTAAAATTAGATTTTAATTCGGGCAAACGAGTTAATTTAGAATTAATTCGTTAGCGACGTAAATAATAATTTCGCTAGGCGCAATTATTTATTTAAATTCGATTTAATTAACGTCGCGACGTAAGCTCGGTATTTCAGAAATATCGAACCCGAACGCGTGAGTGCACGTGGGCCCACTTTCATTTGGAAACGTGTGGGGCCCACATGACACATGTCATATTATGCATTATTTAAATCTAATGCATTGCATGTAGATAGTGTACATTGCACTCAATGTCATTGCATGGAAATTGAATGTTTGACACTCTAAGCCATTGCATGATTTGTGTCATAAATTTATTATTAATTTAATAAATTTTTATGGCATAAATATAAATTGATTTTTGGTAAATCATTTTTAACTTAATACAAGATCATCTCTCTCAAATTTTCTCCTCTTCTCACGCCCAAAACTGAAACATGTTACTGGTTTGGAACCAATTTTGGCGTGGACTTTAGGGAAGCAAAGAGTGGATTTTCATGGTGAAAATTCAAGTGCTAGCACACTACGAGTCTTGCGAAGGTGGTAGGGAGGTTCACCCATGAGGCGGGATTCATCCGACGGAGTTTGGAGCTTCGTTTTGAGACCCGAAACTGCCAAGACAGTGAGCATGGACTGCTGCAGTGGGCTTACAAAGGCAGTGCGTTTTTGGGCATGATTCATCTTCAAATCGACATAACCGATCAATGTAAGTATTCCGCTATCTTCGTTGGTGTATTCACACGCATGTTTTCATGTCTTGATTTGATCTTGGGACCTAGATTTTTACTAACAATGGCATCAAGAGCTAATGTTGCAAGCATGAAAAATGTAGGGCTTAAAATTTGGGTAAATGTTTGTTGAGCATGATTTGAATAAATTGCTTGTTTGAGTATGCTTATAACAATGTTTAAATTCATATTGGTTGGACTAATTTGACGAAAATTGATTTGGAATAATTTTCCCCAATTTATTCACCTTGGCCGAATGTATATGCATTTTGGGATCTTGGATTTTTTGATTTTTTAATTCATTTGATGAGTTAGAATCGATTAGGTTGACGTTAATTTGAATCGAATTGGATTGGATTTCGAATTGGACAAAACCCCAAAATCTTTGAGTTGGCCGAATGTGACAAATGCCCTAATGTCTTGGTAAAATTTTGATTTTGATAATTGGATGTATTGGAAATCATTCGGGATATGTATTTAATGTCGATTGCGGATTAATTGGATTGAAACCGAATTGGACATGAAATCACTCCCTTGGCGAGACCTTTAAGCTGTAGATGGGTTTGATTTTTCAATTTGTGTGTTGGACATATGATAATGAATCTAGCATGATTAATTGGACTAATATGGTGTTTTTAGAAATGTTGATTTAGTTGATTGATCATGTAATACACTTTGGTAATTAAATTGGGAAAATTGGATTTTTTTGAATTTAATTATTTGGGCTTAATTTTGGAAATTGGATTTAAATGTTGTATTTGGGCCTATTGGGCTTGATTTATCAAGTTTGGTTTAGGCCAAATGGATTGGATCCAATTGGGCCCAAAACCTTGACCATAAAGCCCAAATGCGACTTAATGAACCTTTAAAGTTCAATTGGGCCTAATGGGCCAAGATTGATTTATGGGCTTATGGGGTAAATCCCGGATTGGACTTTGGTTATCGGTTTGATCCGAGTTGACCAAAAGTCCACGCCTTAAGAAATCAATTAAAAGCCCATTGGACTTTAATTGAATTGACGTTGGATGTTAATCGGTCTTTGAGACGCGTTACGATTAAATTTGGAATTTAAATCATAAAGGTTTATTAATAAAGTGTAATATTTAATTTGGAATTGAATATTGAATTAGTATTAAATACATGTTAAATTAGATTTAATGATGTAGTTTAATTTAATTCATGAATTCGTACTTTAAGTACTTATTCGCAAAAACGAGTTTGACTCGAACAAAATCAAATCGTTGTTTGAACATTGGATGATCACTTAATTATCAGATTAATTAATTTGATTAGATTGATTGATAGCATGCTATGTGTGTGAATACGTGGTTGTGTTGAATGAATAATGTATATCGGATGGATATTAGACGGGTGGGCAATTTTAGAAATTGTTGTAATAAATTCGATTTATTAAATTGGACCTGCGTGTCCAGCCTTATCACCTCTATTCTCTTTGTATTCTCTTCTCACCTATTCCCCTCTATGTATATGAGGTTTCTTTAGAAGTGTAGTGTAACGGGTAGAAGTAATACTAGTGCTAGCTTGAGTGAGAAAGGGAGAGATTTGATCTAGGATCAATGTGTTAAGTATCCATCCGCATATCATTATTATTTATTTTCATACTCGCTTTATTATGTATTTAGAATGCATGTTTAAGGGTGTATGATGATGAGACCTTAACAAAGATAATTAAATTGGTAGCCAATTTGCACGCGAAAAACCCTCGTTAAATATCAAGTGTTTATTTTCCTTCCATTGAGTGATTCTTACTCAAGATCCTAGATTGGCATGGGTTATTGGCCAAAGTCAAGCCCTTGTCCTTCGAAGATGTGTTTTAATCACGAGGCTTTGTTCCATATCGGTGTCGTGTCCAAGTTGTTGTTTGTTGGCCAAAGTCAAGACCACTTCTTGTCCATTGACATTGATTACGAAGCTTCCATGTCAATGGGTCCAAGCTTGACTGGGATCACTAGGTTTGTTGTGCCAAAGCCAAGGCCTAGTTGATTCAGAGGAAAAAGGTTAGGGTATACATTCGATGTATGGACATATATAAGATATATGTGTTAGACATTGTGTCCCATAGCGTCACTGTTTGTAAATGATATTGTATTATTGTACAAAATTAACTATGTAATAATGAAATTGCCTTTTGCCATTTTGTAAATATTATTTACTTTGATATATAAATGGCGAAAGTCCATATGATTAGTACTGGATTGAGATGATATGAGACAGTATCAATCCATAAAGGTTTAATCATTAAATATCCCTAGCCGTAGTATTATCGAGACTGGACATCGATAATGCGGAATAGGCTAGTATTGCGCTTGTGCACGTTGTGAGGGCACAACGACATAGTTCTCATATATTTAAGTATTGGATACTTATGCAGTGCGATAGGAGGTTGTGTTTTACCGATGGTACGGAAAACAGCTTCGCTCTGGATAGACCCCGCGGAATCCCATTGGTAGTATGTCTAGGTGTCTATGGGAGGCCGCATCAGGGTAGGTGTATATGGTCTTAACCTGAGACTTACATCGCTAGTACTTGCGACAA
Organism: Zanthoxylum bungeanum; assembly: GCA_019454045.1. Lineage (NCBI taxonomy): Eukaryota > Viridiplantae > Streptophyta > Magnoliopsida > Sapindales > Rutaceae > Zanthoxylum > Zanthoxylum bungeanum. Next base: position 9,034 of record SKCR01005455.1, on the reverse strand, counting down.
TCGGTAAACTTTGGTTTTGGTGGTTGGGGACCTTAACCGGTTCTGTGTACACCTCTTCTGGGTTTATCGAGAATCGTAGTGTACTGGATGTGATGTCAAGATGGAAGTATCGCTTCAGACATATGGAGGTGATGATCACGCAGGACACAGAACTAGTACTCTATAAAAGGTTGCAACCGTCGGGACAATATGACTAGGTCAGGATTGTCCGATTTAAAGAGACTAGTTGCTTGATGTCCGATATATGTTTCGTACGGGGCAGACACATCTCCAGCCCTAGGCCTAGCATGTGATCATCCGATCCTGGATCGATGTACGCAATACTACGGTATACTACGCTTGATATAGATCTTATATTCCTATAAGAATATTTCTGGAGAATTGGGTAGGCATGGCGCTTTGCTAGAAGCCAACCTTGTCTTGTGAATCGGTAAGAACGTAGTACGAGGTACGTGCGTGTTCGGATTATCCGACGACCGTATTTACTGCCAACATATCCGGAGATCTCTTGGGTCGCTTCCTGAAGATTCACCTATGATATTTGATTCGAACTTAATTAATCTTGGATTAATTGCGGAGAAACTTTATCTCGGATAAAGTGCCTTATTAGAGAGAGAGAGAACGATTAATTTGGAATTAATCAGTAAAATTATTATATTCGATATAATAATTGAAATTCGATTTCGACGCGAAATTAAAATTAGATTTTAATTCGGGCATACGAGTTAATTTAGAATTAATTCGTTAGCGACGTAAATAATAATTTCGCTAGGCGCGATTATTTATTTAAATTCGATTTAATTAACGTCGCGACGCAAGTTCGGTATTTCGGAAATATCGAACCCGAACGCGTGAGTGGACGTGGACCACTTTCATTTGGAAACGTGTGGGGCCCACTTGACACATGTCATTATATGTATTATTTTATTGATAATGCATTGCATGGTGATAGTGTATAATACACTCTAATGTTATGCATGGAATTTGAGTGTTTGACACTCTAAGCCTTTGCATGGCTTGTGTCATAGATTTATTATTATTTAATAATATTATGGCATAAATATAAATTTATTTTTGGTATCAAAAATCAATTAGAACAAAAAGAAAAAATCTCTCTTCTCTCTCTCACTTGGCCGAAAACTGCATGCAGTTTTTTGGTCTTCATCTTCTTCATTTTGGTTGCCAAAAGCTTGAAGAAAGTGTGATTGTTTGGAACATCTCCTCACATGCAAGGCTAGCACCTTTCAAGGGATCAAAAGAGGTGATAGGGAAACCATCATAGAGCTTGGAATACTCAAAGCTTGGAGCTTTCCACATCTTCTCACCTTGGCCGAAAATCATCCACCTTGGAGCTTCCATCTTGGCTTGATTTTCTTCATCACAAGATATTGTAAGTATGATTCCGCCATACTTCATGTTTATATATATTCTTTGTTGTATTTCATATATGCTTAATCTTTCCTTGGGACATATTATAGAAACCAACAATGGTATCAGAGCCATGGTTAAGCATGAAATACTTTAGGTTAAAATTTGATAAAATTGGTTGAAGCATGTTCTTGTGAAATTTGATGAATAAGTATGCTTGCATGTATATAGAATGATGTTATATGGAATCAATTTTATGAAAAATGCATTGGATGATTTTTCCCCAAATTTTAACCTTGGCCGAATGGTGTGATAAAATTGGTTAAAGCATGTTCTTGTGAAATTTGATGAATAAGTATGCTTGCATGTATATAGAATGATGTTACATGGAATCAATTTTATGAAAAATACATTGGATGATTTTTCCCCAAAATTTTGACCTTGGCCGAATGATATGGTGAAATTGATTGAAGCATGTTCTTGTGAAATTTGATTAATAAGAATGCTTACATGTATATAGAATGATGATACATGGAATCATTTTATGAAAAATGCATTGGATGATTTTTCCCCAAATTCATGCCTTGGCCGAATGTGTTGCTACTTGGAGTGGATTGAATTTTTTTTTTTTGTGTTTAAGATCATTGGATGACTTAGAACGTGTACGGTGTTGGAGTTCAATCAAGTCCCAAATATCACAAACATGCATAAAAACGAGTTGAATACACAAAGGAGTAAGGCGGAATTCATACTCACATTGATGGGTTTTGATGAAATGAAACAAAGACCAAAAACGCACTGCATGTTGCTGCCTCCATCAAGCTCGGTTTTGAGCCTTCTTGAACTGCAGTGGACTGCCGGTGGGGGCTGTTTTGATGCTCCAAATTCGGCCATGCAAGACTCCATTGAAGCTCCAAGCTTCAAGCTTTCCAAGCTCACAAATCGTTTCCCTATCACCTATGTATCACTCATGGTGTGCTAGCACAACTACATCTTCTTTGCTTCTCCTTTTAAAAATTCGGTCATGACCAAAAATTTGAGAAGAAATCGGCAGTGAGCCGTGAGAGGGAGAAGAGAGAAAAGAGAGGGAAAATGTTTTCCACCTTGAAACCGTAAAAAATGAGAGAGAGAGTGAAAAGCTTTTTCCTTTTTGACTTATATATTTTCCAAGTAAACAAATAAAACATATATTACTTTTTAATATAAAAGTCAAAAAGCAAGAAATAAATAATGTTATATTTTATTTCAAGCTTTTAAAAGCTTTTCATACACTCAAATCAACTAATTCACATCAAATCCATCCACTTTAATAAAGTGACAACATGTCATATCACATCACTCAAAGTGACAAGTGACTTGACGATTGATGTGTCTAGCGATTTGACGCTTGATGTGACTTGCGTGCCGCGCTCGAATTTGAAATGCGAATGCGCTCGCAATCACTCTCTCGGGCTCGGGTTCGCTAATTCTAAATTAACGAATTTTCCGTCGCGTCGTAATTAAGTGATTACGCCTAGCGAATTCACTATTCACGTCGCTAACGAATTAATTCTAAATTAATTCGTTCGCCCGAATTAAAATCTAATTTTAATTCCGCGTCGAAATCGAAATCCAATTTCGATTAATATATCGAATATATTAATTTTATCGATTAATTCCAAATTAATCGTTCTCTCTCTTTAATTAATATTTAATCCCAGATAAAATATCTCCGCAATTAATCCCAGATTAATTTTCTCTCTCATCGAATTAATCCCAGATTAATTCTATCTCTCTCTTCTAATTAATCCCAGATTAATCAAAGTGCGAGTAATACGTCATCGGTGAATCTTCAGGAAGCGACCCATGAGATCTCCGGATATGTTGGCAGTAAATACGATCGTCGGACTGTCCGAACACGTATGTACCTCGTACTACGTTTATATCGATTTACAAGACAAGGTTGGCTTCTAGCAAAGCGCCATGCCTACCCAATTCTCCAGAAATATTCTTACAGGAATATATAGATCTGTATCAAGCGTAGTATACCGTAGTATTGTGTATATCGGCCCAGTATCGGATAATCACGTGCTAGGGCTGGGGCTGGATAAGTGTCTGCCCCGTCCGAAACACATGTCGGATGTCTGGTAACATAGTCTCTATAATCGGATATACATGACCTGGTCACAATATCCCGATTGGTTGCGCAACACTCAAGAGCACTAGTACCGTATCCTGCGTGACATCATCTCCAAATGACTGAAGTGATACTTCCGTCTTGACATCACACCCAATACACTACGACTCTCTGATAAACCCAGAAATGGTGTACACAGAACCGGTTAAAGTCCCCTACCACCAAGACCAAAGTTTATCGATTATCGTAAGTATTAGCGATGCAAGTCTCAGGTTAAGACTATACACACCTACCTCGATTTCGGCCTCCCATAGACACATAGTCATAATACCAATGGGATTCCGAGGGGTCTATCCAGAGCGAAGCTGTTTCCCGTACCATCGGTGAAACACGACCTCCTATCGCACTTGCATAAGTATCCAATACTTATATATATGAGAACTATGCCGCTGTGCCCTCACAAACGCGCACAAGTGCAATACTAGCCTATTCCGCATTATCGATGTCCAGTCTCGATAATACTACGGCTAGGGATATTTATGATTAAACCTTCGGGGACTGATACTGTCTCATATCATTCTCAGTCCAGGTACTAATCATAGGGACCTCTCTTCATTTATATATCTATGGTGATCTAATCACAAATGATGAGAGTGCAATTTCCTTATTACATAGTTAATTAATTTGCTACAACAACACAATGATCTGTGCAAATAGTGACGCTATGGGTCATATTATCCAACAATCTCCCACTTGGCACATAGCCAGTCACTCAAGTGTCCACACCTGAACTATGTACGGTTCGCTCAAATTGCTGAGGAAAGGTTTTCGTCAGCGGATTTGCTTAATTATCGTCTGACGCGATTTACACGATCATCACATCGCCACGATGTATGATCCGAACGAATCAGATGATATAGAAGTATATATCTGGATCGTCGATGAGACCTTTAATTCTTTAGCCTGTGCTGACGCCTGGCTCAGCTGCTAACAGAACTGTATCTAATCTAATTAGATTTATTATCGATCCAAATGGCTTCTATTGCTGCCTCAGCTGCAACAATAATCCGCATTTGTTGTTTATTCGGCAACAGTTATCTTGCTCGGAAGATTTCCAGCTCTGTCCCAGTGTTCAAACACTTTATAGTACCGCAGTATTTACCGGTTTGGAAACTTGCAGCAGTGATCCCAGTCACTTCAAGTTCTCCATCTCCATAGTTTAAGACAACATCTTTAATTCTCTCAGATACTAACAGATGTTCTTAATCTTCAATCCAGTGACTATCACTTGGATTGACCCGATTGTGACTCCATATGCTCAAAGCGTATGAGACACCAATACAAGTACATTTTAAATGTACAATTTCCAGAGAGTGTTACCAACTCCAAATCTAGCCCAGTAGATCTTTATTCCTTGAATAAAGGTTGTTACTCTCCCCAGAATTCTACGGAGAATTTCTATTGAAAGAATATCTATGAAAGCCAAGCTTTCATCTATGGAATTCATTTCATCGTCAGTGCCTCCCACTAACTTCCTCCTTATATACACAAGAATTATTTCGTTTTGAGTTAAATCATAAACCCTTATGATTATTTCAAAACGTCAGTTCCAAGAACCTCATGCTTGCTTCAATCCAAACATGGATCGAATAACCGGTAAACCTTGTTGTCGGTTATACAAAATCGTCAGGATGTTGCAAGCATCCTCCAAAAGGTTTCCTTTTCAGGAAAGCGATTTTGATCTGCAACTGACACATTTCATAAATGAAATATGCAGTTATCAACAAGCATCTTCAAAATGGATTTACCATGGCAACAGGTAAAAGGTTGAACCGTTATTAACACAATGTTGATAACGATACCTTTCCGTCAAAAGCCCTGCTTTGTACGTTGGTATGTTGCCTTCCATGTATGTCTTCCTTGAAGACGTTTAATGTACCATAGGCACAATGCCTCGTGGTACAACAACTAGTATCCAAAATAGTTGTTAAACATGGAATCCATTTTCGATTCATGGCACTTTGCCATAATAGGGAGTCGATACCTTGTATCACTACCTCATACGTAATCAGTTGGTGTACCTTAAAAGATTAACATCTTTATGAGGTGAGATCAGAAACCCATACCCCCAGGTTGTTTTCTGACTCTCTCTGATCTACGCGATTTCTTGTGTATTTGAAGATTAATGGTATAGATTCATCATTGATGAACTATTTGTGTTCCATTACGGACCTTGTGCCTAGAACAGTATTACTTCGATTTTCATCGAGTATCACTATCCTCCCACTGACCACTGCATATCGGTATTCCTCTCAGGAAAAACCGCATGGTGAGCAACAATCACATTGTTCTCATGTGGGATTTATAAGTACTATACTTATGGTTCCCTTAGGATAACCTATATTGGCACTAATCCAATTTGGGTTCTTAGTTTGGTATCATCCAAACTTTATGCCTGGCATACCCAAATTATCAGGAATGAGAAACCTCGTTTCTTTCCTGTTCATATCCTATATGATATCTGTCAAACAGATTTACATGGAACCTTATTCTAAATAAGTTTTGCACTGTTAATACATATCATGTTGAAGGAAACAGTAGCTCAGAGCGACTCGCGAAAAACCTAATCATGTCCAACAAAACTTGTTTTTAGTTCTGACACACCGTCAATTGACGTGTCTCGGGAGGAGTCCTCATATGAAAGAATACCGTACTCTTTCATGTACGTATGAAACTTACTGCTTATGTATTTACCAATACGGTCTTACCGTAGCGGCATAATACTACAGCCGATCTGTTTGTATACTTCGTGTCGAAACTCAAAGTTTCGTATTTGTGTTCTTCAAAAGAAACACATAACCATAACGTGATGCCACAACATCCGTTAAGGTCACGAAATATTCATGTTCACATCTAGCCAAGCTAGATATGGGCCCACTTACTTCACCATGAATAGGGCTTACAGATCGGTGGCCTTTTCACTATTACCCAGTAAATAGTATTTTAGGTACTTTACCTAGTAAACTAGAATCGTAGACCTTATTTGATTAGTCAAATCAGTCCTAGTACCCACTCTTCAAAAGTGTGGATATACGAGTCTTGTTTAATTGTGTCCCAGACAACAATGCCACAATAAGTCTCTATTGATCAAATCAATATGAGCTAATTTATTTGTCATTTTATATGTTTGAGATTTTATTTATATTCAAAATATAAATATGTTATCACATCTAATGTGTTTATCTCGGTATCATCTTTATATAATAAAACACTTAGTGTTCTAGAATATAAAGGTTTTATCCGCAATGGATTAAACACTGATATAGAGATAATGTCTCTAGTCAAACTAGTTACATTATAACAGTTTCCTAATTTAAGTACATACCCAAAGGGTATTCCTAAACTTAGGTATCCACGGTCGAAACAAGCGACCTTCGTCCGTTTCCGATTTGCAGAGAAATCTCGGTTTAAAAGTCAGTATCCAACTCATAGCGGATTCTGAACATCAATACACATATTTTATGTACCACACTAAGTATTTAAAATCTAATTCAATACTAGTAGTGAACATAACTTTGACAAAATATTTTTAAAGTTAGGGCCTCGCCCTTTCTTTAACTCCTTCGTGTCTTCCATATCCAAATGGTAGTCATTTCGGGATATGTCAATTATTCTTTTCAATATTTCACAAACTTTGGCCAAGCCTGGGTTTCGAATATCGAAAGATATGCACCTTGTGCTACATGCCCAATTGCAAACTTTGACTTTTCTCCACTAGAATAGTCAATTAATTCTCCAAGAATTATTAATTGCAATTTTAATACTTTTAATCTAAAGATAGATTTATTATAATATATTAATTAAGCATTAAAGTCATCATCACATAAATCTTCCAAAGATTTTATGCTCTACTATTTGCTTAATTTTTGGCGTAACGTATAATAAGTTATTTTATCAATAAAGTAACCTATTATTTATTCCCAATTTGAAAATTAAATCATTTAAAATATTTTAATCCCAGATTATATTTTAAATATCCAACTTTTCAATTTCTTATCTTGATTACAATAGTCCAACTATTTAATCAACGATTAGTGGTACTATATATATTATAGGATTATAATAGTCCAACTATATAATCAAATATAATCCAAATTAATTAACCTCAATTACATTGATTACTATAATCCAATTATAAAATCAACTGTAAACTGAAATTAATTAATTCAAATATATTGATTAATATAATCCAATTATATATAATCAAGTATAATACAGTCCAACTGTTTATTAAAACAACAATTTAAATATTAGTCCATCTAACATTTAATATAACGACGAAATAATTTAAATGAGCGTGTTTAGCGAGTAATTGAACGAATTTGCAAATTCAATACTTGCCTCCCACTATTTTTCGTCGAGCCTCTAACCCTCTGTGGAGTACTCGGGAACCGTGTTTCCTAGTGGGCTAGGATCCTATTAAAATACACACACCCTGACTTTGCAATAAAAAGCTGTATGGCTATTTAACTAGGTAGATCTCACAGATCAATTGGATCTCATCAATTCCTAGATCCGGTTAGGTGGACATCCAAGTCCGAAACATATGTATAATGTCAATGTATCCATTACATTTTCCTAACCCTATCCTCTGAATCATCTAGGCCTTGGCTTGGCCAAAAACAAACCTAATGATTCAGGTAAGCTGGACCCATGAAGAGGAAAGTTTTGTAATCAATGTCATTGGACAAAAAGTGACCTGACTTTGGCCAATAAAAATCACGATTGGACAAGACAACCGATATCCAACAAAACTCTCATGATTCAAGTACATCCTTGATTGACAAAGGTCTTGACTTTGGTCAATAAAAACCATGCCAACTCGGATCTTGAACAAGAATCATTCAATGGAGGATATTTTGCTTAATATAAAAAAAGGGTTTTTTCCGCGTGCAAATTGGCTACCAATTTAATTATCTTTTGTTAGGTCTCATCATCATACACCCTTAAACATGCATTCTAAAAACAGAATAAAGCATATATGAAAATAAAATAATAATGATATGCGGATGGATATTTTACATTGATCCTAGATCAAATCTCTCACTTTCTCTCTCCCGCTAACTTGTATTACTTCTACCCGTTAACTCACACTTCTAAAGAAACCTCTTTTAACATGGAGGGGAATAGGTGAGAAGAGAATACAAAGAAATAGGAGATAATAAGGCTGGACACGCAGGTCCAATTTAATAAATCAAATTTATTACAATTTCCAAAAATCGCCCACCCGTCTAATATCCATCCGATATACATTTTCAAACATCACAACCATGTATTCATACAAGCATGTTATCAATCAATCAATCAAAGGAATTAATCTTGATTATTAGTGATCATCCAATGTTCAAACAAAGATTTGATTTTTGTTCGAGTCAAACCCCCCCAACCCTCGTAATCACGAATAAGTACTCCAAAGTACGAATTCTACGAATAAATTAAATTACAAGAATTAAATCCAAAATTTAATACGTAATTAATTCTAATAACTAT
>SKCR01005454.1:0-25955 GCA_019454045.1 Zanthoxylum bungeanum | reverse complement strand
TACTATCCCAAAAACCAAAAACCAACAATGAAATACAGAGACGGAAAAATTACGACCAATGAAAATTCATTCATCACATGAAAAATAATTAAAAATTCATCTACGAATATTATTTTGTGCCTATCATCTAAACATGCATATCAATATTTATAATTCATATAAATTTATAAAAATAGTAACTTTAAATAAAATAGAGAAGGGTTAAGAACACTTTTAACCTTGCTCTGGATGCCAATTATAGGGGAAACGATTTCCTTGCGTAGCGGAAGCACGTTAGGCACCCGGATCAGACATGAAAAATTTTATGCCCTTCCCACCAAGTGGCCGAATATAACCAGTAGTACCACTGAAATTTTGCTTCTGTTTAGAACAAAATTTCAGCCCCACGAAAACCCCGCCCCCGAACAGTGCCTGAACCAAGATACAAAAACTGGACTGTTTTTTGGACACGAATTAGCGCCCACCAACACACAACAACAAAGCAGTCCACAATTTGCGTGAAACTGTAGTGAATGTTTTCAGGGCTGATTTTCAAAGAAAAACAGTCCCAACACAACCCTAAAATTCCCCTGGTTCCCAAAATTTTCGGATTAAAACAAAACCAAACCAAGCCTCGAAAGACCAAAGTAGTACTATGGATGAGAGAAAATAACTCCCACTGCCATGAGTCAATGTAGAACAATGGTGATGGATTATTTTGGTTTAACACCAAAAGAGTCTTTCGTGATATGTCTCACAACCAACGGAAAACTAGTGTGGACTAGATTCACGAAATTAATCCCTAAATGTTTTAGAGATTGAATCACACTTGTATTTTAATTTGTTTTCTTCTTGTCCTTTCTTTTGTTTTTCTCAAATTTGAGAGAAGAGAATGAAGAAGAAGAATGGTGGAGGCTAGGGTTTGCTTAAGAAATCATCGCAAAAAGAAAAACAATTTTTTCTTTTATACTTAGGATAATTAATTTCCAAAATTAATAAAATCTTTTCCCTTTCCCTTAAGCTAATTTTTGACCAAGGCTTATTTTTTCATTAATTTTGTAACGACAAATTAATAATTTTCATAAAGTCAAAGATGTTACAGAAAATAAAAAGATTAATGCCTTTAAAATTTGTAACTTCCAAATTAAAATCAAGAGTTATGCAACCTAGCATAACTCACCAAGTTTCCCAAACCCAGATTTGAAATTTCCAAATTTGACATCATTAAATTATATCATATATAATTTAATATTATGCATTCAATAATTATCATATAATTATTAAAACAATTATTAACTTTTAAATATAGTTTCAAGTGTGACAAAATAATATCATCAATCATATTAATAATATTTATAAATATGTGAGTATATAATTGGACTATCCAATTATACTAAATCTGCTACAACATATTGAGCTAGCAATGGGACCAAATAGACCTACGGTTCCGAGCTCCACTAATCTCGAAATATTAATTAAGCTTTTAAATTAAATATTCAAATTATTAACTCCGGTTATTCCACTAACAACCTGAAACTGCACTCTCGTTGCCGTAGATAGTATATTAAGTCGAATCATGTCGGTGTCCATCGATATAGTCAGTACATACGGATTAACCCTTCACGAGTATCTCGTAATTATAATCGGGTCATAATATCTGTTATACCCCTCTAATTATTTTACCTTAAGTACCATTGATTCTCTAATGAAATATTTATTCATAACCATTATGAATTTTATTTTTTATATATTCGTAATAGAAAGACTCGAGCGCTCTAAGCGTTCAAAGTACCGAATCAAACCTTAAGGAAGATGATCATCTACTTCTCTCAAGAAGGAGTGAAACTCTATGTCTATATAAAACGTCATCAGCTACACACCAAATCATGTCCCCAAAGTACGTAGCTATTGGTCAGGACTGCTACACCAACCTCACTTTTGAAAATCAAAGGACATAGCCTACCATGCAGGAGTTCATGGTACACTCAGGATTAAGATCAATCCATATATAACCATCTAGTAGATCGAAAGAATTTCTTTATTTAACGGATATTATAAGAAAAATCATTTCTATCTGGGTCTAAGTCCTATATGATCACATCATACAAGGTGCATCCATTCTCATGTCTCCACATGGACAATCCCGGTCAAGGTCACCATACAATTATAGAATGGACCGCAGCTATAGATAAACACAAACAAAGTACCCACTTTGTTTGCTCTCTATGGACTATTTTAGAATACTAACTTCATACTTAAATCCTCTTGTGTATGACACTCATACACTAAGTCTGAAGGTACATGAGTAATCTAGGGTAATCAAGATAATTTGCAATATGTGAAATTTAAACAAACACTTGATAAATGAATAATGCATCGTTTTATTTCATAACATATAAAGTCGTTTACATTACATGAAGCTCTAGGGCATATATCCCAACATTATCTACCCCCTTCAATGACATAGCCCCAAGGCAACCTAACTCCATCACTCCAACACTATCACATAAGTAATTCTCTAACCTCAACATTAGTTAAAACTCATCTAATATCATCAACTCAAACCCAACCATTATCTAATATCATTAATCACAATGCATAATTTCCTAACACATCCATATACTTATAGACCTCATCCAATGCTAATACTATCATGACACTTCTCAAAATACATGCCAACAACTTATTAGTGCCAAATCAAGCAATTTCCATTGCTAGGGTATGTTGGGGCAAGTGCAAAATATGGCTTCCTTTTTCAAGCTTAAAACTGAAAAATGAGGAGATGGAAAGATAAAAAGGAAAACTTATAAAGCTTGGAAACATGCTAGGATGGATCAAATTGTCTTGAAAATGAAGACAAAAGTGAGAGAATAAAATCCCCTCATTTCCTTTGTTCTTCACATTTTTTGGTGTGTGAGGGAGAGAGTGAATAGTGTTCTATTTATAGACAAAATATGGCTGATATTTATTATGGAATGGGTGGTTAGGATTGTGCCACCTCACCTTAATCTAGACCATTCACGAATTCTATTGTAGCAGCCACACAAATCTTAATTTTGTACTACTTATGACTTCAATTTGGTTAAAAGTGTCAAACGCCGAGTAGTTGTAGGTCTCGATCTTAGCTTTCTGGCGATATAAAATTCATAAAAATAGAAGTTTGTATGAGAAAGTTATGGCTCAAATACCACAAGCTATTCGATTTTAACCTTGGAATGAATTCTATATCCCATCTACGAGGAATTTGCCAAATGTCCAAAAAGTCCTTCCATGAGCACATGTCTGCTTGAACATGATTTTCATCTTGTATCATGTCTCCAATAATGTTGTTGACAGCTGATTTTGGTCTCGGGGCAATATGGGAATATTTCTCCGAGACAATCCTCATCTATCTATAGTGAATTTATTCGGTTACGGGGGAACCAAAAGCAAATTTAGCAGAAGATAGGTAAATACGCCAATCGACAAAGAGATTTAACGTGGTTCGGTGGATTTGGATCCGACCTACGTCCACGGGCACAAACAAGAGGATACTTTTATTACTCAAACACTCAGATCTTTTTTTTGTGTTTACAAGTCTGATGGTAATGATTCTGATCTCAAATCTACCTTGCTCTCAACTTGTTCCCCCTTATGCACACTCCACCCTTCTATTATAATAGTGTAGAAATCAGATTCCTTCTTCTACAAGAATTTCCTAGTTGAAACTATTCCCTTTTCTCATAAGGATTCCTAGTCAAAACTATTCCCTTTTCTCATAAGGATTCCTAATCAAAACTACCTTTACTTTCTTTATCCTACTAGGACTCTGTCTCACACCAGTTTTCCCCATGAAAATAGGATAACTTGTCGTCTTATCTCAAGAATAGGGTGTCATCTTCTGGAGCATATCTCGCTATCTGGTCGGTCTTCATGAGGTCGGTCATGATAGTCCTTTGAAATGAGAATGATTCTGTCGATCTGATAATTGCCCGGTCATCCGAACTCAAGTGCTCGGTTACGATCATAAAGTGTTCGGTCTCTACCTGTTGGCTTTATAACACTCATACACTCGGGTCGGCATTAATGATTTCCACCGAGAAGGGAATTACCCTTTTTTACCTCTGCCGTACTCCTTAAATAACATAGGTCCTGAAAACAACCATCAACATCTGTCCCCTAGTTCTCGGTAACAACGAGTTTGCGAGTTGATTCCGGGAACTAAAAAGATGGTGTGCTGATCGCCTTGCTGGTGGTCGTTCCAGAAATCACAGAGAAATTGCCTCGCCATCAACTAAGTCTTCTGTTTCTATCTTCATATCCTCGGTTATTGGAGATGCTGACCCTATTCAGAACGATTCTCCACCTCAAAGCAAATTTCTTACTTGGGTCGTTCCATCAGGAGATGAAGTTCCTCTTATTGTCCAAACTAAAAATGACTCCTCCTCTGTAATATCTGTACCAGAGATTAGAGGTCTTGACCCCTGACTGATCCAATCTCGATTGTGAGGAGAAAATTTTGCCTCTGAGCTAACGATGATCTGCTCGGTGGCATGTGATCTTGTCTCGAGCTGTGAGAGATGCTCGGACCTGGGGGAATGTTATGTCCCCAGTCCGAAGGGCTGATTCGGTGGGGCGTAACCCGAGCCGAATGAAGAGAAGCACTTGGACCTGAGGGAATGTTACTTCCCAGTCCGAAGGGCTGACTCGGTGGGACGTACCCCGACCCCGAGATGAGAAAGGCACTTGGACCTGGGGGAATGTTACGTCCCCAGTCCGAAGGGCTGACTTGGTGGGACGTACCCCGACCCCGAGCTGAGAAACGCACTTGGACCTGGGGGAATGTTACGTCCCCAGTCCAAAGAGGTTAGACTCGGTGGGACGTAACCCGACCCCGAGTCAAATAACTAAGTGGCCTCGGCGAGGAAATCCAGCCCCGAGCTGAATAATCAAGTGGCCTCGGCGGAACGAATCCAGCCCCGAGCCTATTAACCAAGTGGCCTCGGCGGAACGAATCCAGCCCCGAGCCGATTAATCAAGTGGCCTCGGCGGAACGAATCCAGCCCCGAGCCGATTAATCAAGTGGCCCGGCGGAATGAATCCAGCCCCGAGCCGATTAATCAAGTGGCCTCGGCGGAACTAATCCAGCCCCGAGCCGATTAATCAAGTGGGACTTATTCAGAATGAAGTGAATCAACCTTTTGAAACCCTACCGAATCTGGCACAGGCGTCCCCTTACCAGACCAGTGAAAAACAAAAACAATCTCTGGAAAATAAAATTAAAAGGCAGGGGGCGTCTTATCGCTTATCCCAAAACAAAATGTTTCGCAAGTATAAACAACAACACGGATGCCTCAAAACAGCGTCCTGTCCGAGGTCTCCAAAACACAATTCTGAATCTTTCAATTTAGTGTCCCGGCGAACCAGGATTTAGATCAGTAGAGCGTTTAAAATGGTAAGGTCACATCCTCTATACGTCAGGTCACTGTGGAGCTGTGTATTTGTGTGGGGGGTTCCTCTTACCCGCGCTGGAGCAGGGCACACGCCACAGGGCACAACGCTCCCCGTGCTGACGCCTCTCTGGCCAAATGATGAATGCGATAGCATGTTACGACTACTCGCACTCGCTCCTCATGTTGATCCAAATGGATCAAGGGATAATGTCGTCATCATCACCGTGTTGATACTAAGGGCACATCCCTCCTTAGGATGCCGATATCACTGGAAGCTAGCAATCGTCACGGGGGCGTCATCATACCCCGTGCTATGCTTTCCCACGGATCCATTACATCGGGTAAGTGAGGATCGAAGAGTGTTTCGACACATTAAAGGCATATTCCTCCTTATGTTCGGTAACATGGAGCAAGCAATCGCCACGGGGGTATCATCCATCCCCGTGCTATGCTTCTCACGGATCCTATGCATCGAGTATGTCCCTGAATATTCCGAGGACCCCGAGCTAAAAGAGACACTTGGTTCTGGGGGAATGTCTCGTCCCCAGACTAATGAGCATGACTCGGTGGGACGTAACCCGACCCCGAGCCATAACAAACATCGATCTCGGCGGTACAAGAGCAGGCCTGAGCTGGAAAGAGACATCGGTCTCGGCGGGTACAAGAGCAGACCCGAGCCGGAAAGAAAAGAAACATCGGTCTCGGCGGTACAAGAGCAGACTCGAGCCGGAAAGAGGCATCGGTCTCGGCGCGGTACAAGAGCAGACCCGAGCCAGGAAAGAGACATCGGTCTCGGCGGCGGTACAAGAGCAGACCCGAGCCAGAAAGAAACATCGGTCTCGGCGGTACAAGAGCAGACCGGGCCCGTAAAATATATATCAACAAAACGGACTTCGGCGGTACAAGAGCAGTCCCGAGCCGTAAAACAAATATCAAAACCATTGTGTGAGCCATAACAAACAAGCATAATCAAATGTCAACCTAAGTCAGAAGTGGTTTTACTCACCTTTTTGGGATCTGTTGCCTTTCTTGCAACTCTACGAGGGTCACTACAAGTAAGGCTCTTCTTAATACCTCTCTCTGCATCTCAGCATTCCACGCATCCGACCGGATGACTTCCGCTATCAACTTGGTCGACCTCAAAATCCAAATGGTCTATGTACACACTGAGATGGCCCTTCTTTCACCAAGTCTTCCACCTGCTCCCGCAGGTCTCTGCACCCATTCGTGGCATGTCCCCTTACGCATGGTAGATACAGTATGCCCTACTATTTCCCTCCTCAATCGGGAACCTCCTCAAAATTAGGCTCGGCCAACAGACCTTTATCCTGGATTTCCCGAACTATCTGGTGAAATCCATGACGATCAGTGATTTCCATCTTCTGCCGTCGTCTTACTACGCAGCTGCTTTTGTTGAGTTCCCCACAGACGGCGCCACGGTTGACGGCTGATTTTGGTCTCGGGGCAATATGGGAATATTTCCGAGACAATCCTCCCTCAATAGTGAATTTGTTCGGTTACGGGGGAACCAAAAGCAAATTTAGCAGAAAGAAGATAGGTAAATACGCCAATCGACAAAGAGATTTAACGTGGTTCGGTGGATTGGATCCGACCTACGTCCACGGGCACAAACAAGAGGATACTTTTATTACTCAAACACGATTCTCAGATCTTTTTTTTGTGTTTACAAGTCTGATGGTAATGATTCTGATCTCAACTCTACCTTGCTCTCAACTTGTTCCCCCTTATGCACACTCCACCATTCTATTTATAATAGTGTAGAAATCAGATTCCTTCTCCTACAAGAATTTCCTAGTTGAAACTATTCCCTTTTCCCATAAGGATTCCTAGTCAAAACTATTCTCTTTTCTCATAAGGATTCCTAATCAAAACTACATTTACTTTCTTTATCCTACTAGGACTCTGTCTCACCAGTTTTCCCCATGAAAATATGATAACTTGTCGTCTTATCCGCAAGAATAGGGTGTCATCTTCTGGAGCATATCTCGCTATCTTGTCGATCTTCATGAGGTCGGTCATGATAGTCCTTTGAAATGAGAATGATTCTGCCAATCTGATAATTGCCCGGTCATCCGAACTCAAGTGCTCGGTTACCGATCATAAAGTGTTCGGTCTCTACCTGTTGGCTTTATAACACTCATGCACTCGAGTCGGCATTAATGATTTCGACCGAGAAGGGAATTACCCTTATACCTCTGCCGTACTCCTTAAATAACATAGTCCTGAAAACACCATCAACAAATGTAATAGTCGTCGGTCTCTAATAAAATACAAGCCGCCGGGATTACCGGATGTTACAACCACTTAATCAGCCCATGTTTTATCATCCTTATATTGAACACATATCGAATTTCAATTCAGATATAAAAAATAATTAAAATGAATTAAAGAAACAATTGTTAGCACTGGGATTACGCACGGGGCCAATTGTCGATAGTCAAATCAGGCAAAATCCTTTCTGTTTGAATATTTCCGCATCCAAGGCACCAACTCAATAAGCTTTGAAATAATCATCCAAATATATAAATAAAAGCTTATAGCTCAGCTGAAACGAATCAACAGAAATAAGACCATAAATGATTGTTTAATCATAATTCTCTAATTTTTTAACAGTATAACAAGTTACTAATTTACTATAAAATCACCAGTATACTACCAGATATCATAAAAATCATCAAAATGAGGGAAAAAAAAAGTGAAGAAAAAAAAAAAGTGAAGAAACTAAAAAATTAAAATCCAAATCTGATAATGGATTCGGAAAAAAAAATGGAAAATGAAAAATATACCTTTGGAGTGAAGGTGGTTCCGTTGCAGAGTAGACACCGCAAGCTGCTGATCTATCAGTTGCGCCCCACTATTGCTTCTTTTTTGGATGCGAGAATCCTTAGTGGGTTAAAGGAAAGAGAGTTGAAGCTGCCAAAGTCTTCATATCTGGTGGCTTTAATATTCAGTATGACCAAACTGTGGACAAGCAGAAGTTGATTGATGATGTGAGGAGGCTCTTATGCATCCAGATATGTAGTTATGCACAGGTGATGAATCTTATTCATGCAAAGAGTACCGAAAAGGATGGGACTTGAAGTTGGGGGAACGAGTCTTTCCAGTAGTAGAATTGGAATGAGGGTTGCATTATCCGAGCTGTGTTCCGTTGAACCATGGCTTGCCTAGCTAGAAGCCTTGTTGTTACCACGAAAGAAATATTTATGCGTTCGAGTAGTGTTCGAACGAGTCTTTCCAGTAGGCACGCGTTCGTGGTGCGTTCGAGTAATCGTTCGAACGCGACTACGATCTGGACGCGTTTTTCAGCCTTTTCACTTTGAAAGACCCTAGATTTTCACCCTACCTATAAATAGAACATGTAGCCTCCATCCCCAAGTATTGAAACACAAATCTCTTAAGCTAAAAATCTCTCAAAGCTTTCAACTTTCTTTGATTCCACCATTGAAGACTTCTTTCATCTTCTTGTATTCTTGTTAATGGTGAGAATTAATCTTTGATAAACCTTCAAACACAACCTAACCCAAAATTCATAATCCTTCAGAGTTCTCAAGGAGGAAGATTGGTAGTCGGAGTTCCGGCATGCAGGATCTGATTTCACTCAGAGACTTCAGAGGTTCTGAAGAAATTCGTGGTATACGAGCTTGAGGAGTTCCTTGAGTTCTTGCAGTTTAGAGGTACTTGAGTCGGTGGAGTTTCCACCATAGGTCTTGACCATCGCTGTAAGTTTTTCTCTATATAGTGGATTGGGCTAGTAGTCGAGATACTCGGAGTGGTTTTTTATTCGCACGAGTTTTCCACTTCGTCACCAAAATTATTGTTTTGATTTTGTGTGATTTATTTATTTTCCGCAATATATTTTAATTATTGGATATTGTGGTTGCTTGTTAAAATTTAATAGTTACAGTAATTATGACTTATCTTGATTATTATGTGTGATTCCGCATAGGGTTAGAACCTTTGGATAATTATGAATTTTCAAAATTAATTGGTGATTTAAATTGAAAAGGAACTTGCTGAAAGCTTTAGTTCATAATAAATAATACATGATTTTTATTTATTGAAAGAACACAAAGCACAAGTTTAAAAGATTTTTATAATATTGAAATTTATTGATACATAAATACACTATCAAACACTTTTCCTTTTAAAGTAATTTATATTCCATTATGTTAAACATTTATTAGTTAAGGTACATATTTAAATCTTTTTTTTTTTTGATATACACTCTGCTCTTTACTGTTAAAGGTGTCATATATATTATGCCCCTATTAGATAGATATAAATTTTTAATAGATAAGTTATTAGATAAATATTAGAAAACTTACCACATTTAAATTTACAATCCTAATCATTTTCATGGGCATATGTAGTTAGGATTTCAATATTAGATTCTTGCTCATAACTAACTACAATCCTATTCATTTTGAACATATCAGTTATTTTGAAATCTTAAATTGGATATAATCTTCTAATTAATAATAACATGTGCATATAAAAATAAATTAGTTCATGCATAAATTTATTTTATACCGAAAATATTTTTGTCTTTAGTTTTTGTTAAATTTTGTGTTCTTTGTGTAAGAGTGTACAAGAAAAAATTGTAAAGGGACATACACACTTATTTGGAATGAAACAATATTAAAGTATATTTTTTATTATTATTATTATTATTATTATTATTATTATTATTATTATTATTATATTATTATTATTATTATTATTATTATTATTATTATTATATTATTATTATACACAGTAATGTACTTTATTAACATCGTATAGTAATAATAATTCGTAAATATATATATCATCCAACAAGGACATTTCTGTAAATAATGAAAAGTAGTCTTATGGAAAAAAAAACACCATATATGATGGCATCTCAACCAGAATAAATGTAGCATGCACTACTACAACATGCAATATCAAAAGTTTATGACGAAAAGACCAAAACCAAAGCATAATTAAAGATAATGCTTTGATGAGGAAACAATTAATAAGTAATATTTTCAAACCCTAGGGTTGATGGTGCTACTGCTAATGTTGATATTGTTGGTTGGGTTGCTTGGCTGCTCAGCAGTGAGGCTGCTAGGCTGAGAACTGGTGACCCCGGCGCCGGCACCGGCACCGGCACCACCGGCCCCGGTTGGTGTAGCTGTGTTGGTGTTGTCTGTGTTCATCCCCAGTGTGTTCTTCACTGCATCAGTTGCTCCTTGTGCCATGTTCATCACTTGCTCTCCTGCTCCTAGTGCCACATTCTTCACTTGCTCTCCTGCTCCTTGTGCCATGTTTTTCACTTGCTCTCCTTTCTGTAATCACACACAATAAAATGAAAATGAATTAGTTAGAAAATTTGTATTCCAAGTCTTTTTTTAATATGGACGTTTGTATTTTATAAAATATAAGAAAATTAAAATCACGAATTTGGATATTTGATATATAGTATTTTAAAAGTAATTAATGTAAAGATTTGGACGTTCTCATTTTAAAATGTGAAGACGTTCGCAATTTTCTTTATTTTATTTCGTGATATTTGATATATCACATTTTAAAAAAAATCATCTAAAGAATTGGATGTTCTCATTTGAAAATGTGAAGATTGGTAACTAAATTTTTATTTTTTATTTTTTTAAAGAATAATTAAAGCTAGAGGGATTGCCTGTTGCATAAATTCGGTGGCCTGGGAAGTATAAGTACCAGTGTTGTTTTGGCCAGACTGGGAATTAGCCAAATTGTCTAATGCTTGTTGCATCACTGCATCAGATACCTGTTGCAAGAATTTATCTTTATTTCTCTATGGAATAAATGAACATGAAGCTATTAACAAAAAAATAAAAAACACGATTGCACTAAATAATTGCGAATTAATTCTTAATTACCGGCTGAGCTTGTTCCCTGTGTGGAATCTCCTGGCCTGCTTGTTGACTTGCCATTTTTTTCTGCTTCTGGTTTTGTTTCTTGTTCTGTAAAAGAATTGAAACTCAGGTGAATGTTCAAGAGAACACTGAGAAATTTATAGGGAGCAAATGTTGTTAAACTTTTCAAATGCAACATCCGAAATGCATGCTAATTCTAACACATGTGGGACGTGGTGCAAAGAGAGATATGTGGATGGGAATGTTTCAAAGAATTAATATGGATCACTCGGTCAAGAAAGAGAAACCAATCCATATATAGGCTTCTACCTAAGGAAGGTTTCACCTAATTAATTAATTTTGACCCAATTAATTAGCCATTTGAATTTTGATTATGTATGGTGAATTTACACTACAAGAATACGGGCTTTTAGCGTTGCCAAGTTTCGACGCTAAAATATGAAAAAATACGGCGATATAGAAAATCAACGCTAAAGTATAGTCACGGAAAATTTTAGAGTCACTTTAAGCTTTATCGACGCTAATTATTAAACTTTGTATCACCGAATATCGTCGCTAAAACAAATGTCTGGTGATGTAGAAAGTAGTAAGGCGACGCTAAATGTCATAACCATTGGTGTCAACTCTGTTCTATCGACGTTAAATATAGAGATTTAGCATCGCCAAATTAACGACTCTAAATCTATAGAAAAATATTAAAAATAAAATATTATTAAAATATGTATGTAATTAAATACATATTAATAATATTTTATTTTTTAAAATTTGAAAATATATATATATATATATATATATGTTTTATATTATATAAAAAAATTATTAAATTAAAAAAATCATGCAGGACGATTGGTCGGGGTCGGTACTATGTCTGTCGGGCCTGGAGGAACTGTGGAGGTTGATCCTGCAGCACTGTCATGAGCAAGCGATTGCTCCACAAGCACCCTCAAGCTCGCCATTTGCCGATCGTGCTCCCTTTTCTCCTTTTCCAGCTGGTCTTGAGTCACCTTCAACTGCTCCCTCAAGACAATGACCTCCTCTGAGAAGTCGAACGATTGAGAAGTAGTCGTTGCCACCTTCCGACAAGTGTCAATCCCGACATTGTAAGAGGCGATATTATGAAACACCTGACGCGAAAGTTTCTCATCTGCCAAAGGCTGTAAGCCCTGCGTGAGGTTCTGTGTGTAAATGTCCACCATGCGTCCCTACATTTTAAGATTATGTGTTAGTTAAAAAATAGTGGAAAATATTGAAATTGTGCATAATTTATGTAATTAAACACTTACATAGCACTATCAGACGACATCGTTCACCCAACCTTTATCTTGAGTGCAGTTGGTGAACTGGAAAAAATTTGCCATCAGAAGGGGCTACAACACCTCTCTCGTGTTGTTTTGCAGTAGACTAAAAATATTGATTAGTAATTAAATATTATTAAAATACAGTTAAGTAAACATATATCCACTCACCTCGAAGTGTTCACGCGTTGCGCAAGTGTAGATCTTTGCGAATTTTCATATCCTACATGTCCAAATGCGCATTTTCAATGAATTTTGTCTTCCCTGAAATGTTCAACAAGGTGCCAACCAAATTTTCGATTATGTTTTTTCTCAATGTGCATCACATCTAAATTATGTTGCAGACTCAGACTCCTCCAATACTCTAACTCGAAGAAAATGTCCATTCTCGTCTAATTCAACTCTTTGGATCGACGTCTACGATGAGCATCTTTAATATTAAGATGCTTCACGGGCATGGTATTTGCGAGTCTCTGATGTTGGCAAAGTATGTCAAATCCAGATAAATCGTTGGGTATGCTTTTAGGTTCTTGATGACCGTTAACCAATTTACTTATTCTCCAGGGATGACTAAGGTCTAGAAATCTTTCGTGGCTCGTATATCCAATCTTTTTCATTAAACGTTGTGAAAATGTATCACTCGCAAACACTGGATAGGCTATATAACCCTTAGTACTCCACCCAGATAGAGAACCATATGTTGGAAATTCATTAATAGTCCACAACAACGCCGACTGTTCAGTAGCTTCATCATAGGAAATTACATCGATATTTCATAATGTATATAACTCTTCAATCAATGGCCTCAATTAAACATCAATATCTTTATCAGGGGAATAAGGACCCGGTATAAGTAAGGACATGAATAGGTAAGGATCTTTCATACACTTCCACAGTGGTAAATTATAAGGTACAATTACCCCATACAATATGTGTAAAAGTTATACATGTTTCTAAAATGATGTGAGGCCTAACCTGACATTACGAGGGTCCTCGACGAAATACGGGTACATATCATCAAAGTCTTTTTACTCAGTTGCATCATCGGGGTGTCTAAGAATGCCTTCATCACCGACTCTCTTATCATGATGCCATCTCATGTCAGATGCGGAGTGATGTGACATAAATAATTTTTGTAGTCTAGGTCTAAATTAAAAATAGCGCAACACCTTTTGAGATATATTCTTCCCAGTAACACTGATCTTATACTAATTTTCTCCACATAATGGATAATTATCAAGGAATTCATATTCTACTCAAAATAATATACGATCATACTTACAAGCGTGTATTGATTGGTACCCCAATCCAAAATCACGTAATATTTTTTTTAAACTCGTACTATGATTTTAGCAATGATGTGCCGGCTGGCAACATTTATCCAAGTAACTCTAACATCATATCAATACTTTTATCGATCATTCCATTATTTACTTTAATATGGATTAGCTTGACAAAAAAGTTCAAAGTCGCCATGTTTGCACCATCAAATGATATCTTTTTACCTTCTTCAAATAACTTACTAAACACTTTATGTTTGTCGTTCTCCTCCGGATGTGATGTTTCTCTACAAAATATCAAACCCTACAAGTCATCATCATCATTTTCTTGATGATACTCATGATAACTGGCTAGCTTCTGAATGACTATACTGTTGGCCAATTATGACCCATAGCATCACTATTTGTACAGATCATGGTGTTGTTGTACAAATTAACTATGTGACAAAGGAAATTGCCCTTCTATCATTTGTAATTAGATTACCAAGATGTATAAATGATAGAAGGTCCATATGATTAGTTCCTGGATTGAGATGATATGAGACAATATCAATCCACGAAGGTTTAATCATTAAATATCCCTAGTCAGAGTATTATCGAGATTGGACATCGATAATACGTAAAAGACTAGTATTACACTTGTGCACGTTGTGGGAGCATAACGACATAGTTCTCATATATTTAGGTATATGATACTCATGCAAGTGTAATAGGAGGTTGTGTTTACCGATGGTACGGGAACAGCTTCACTCTGGATGGACCCATCGGAATTCCATTGGTAGTATGACTATGTGTCTATGGAAGTCCGAATCAAGGTAGGTGTATTTGGTCTTAACCTGAGACTTGCACCGCTAATACTTGTGACAATCAATATACTTTGGTTTTGGTCGTCCAGGGCTTTAACAGGTTCTGTGTACGCCTCATCTGGGTATATTGTGAATCGTAGTGTATTGGGTGTGATGTCAAGACGGAAGTATCACTCCAGTCATAGTGGAGATGATGATCACGTAGGATACGGTACTGGTGCTCTTTTATGCTGCAGCTATCAGGATATTATGACTAGGTCATGTTTATCCGATTATAGAGACTAGTTACCAGAGATCTGATATGTGCTTCGTACGGGGCTGACACAATCTCAGCCCCAGGCCTTGCACGTGACATCCGATACTGGATCGTAATACGCAATACTACGTTTACTACACCTGATATAGATCACATATTCCTTTAAGAATATTTCTGGAGAATTGGGTAGGCACGGTGCTTTGCTAGAAGCCAACCATGTCTTGTAAATCGGTAAAAACGTAGTACTAGATACGTACGTGTTCAGATAGTCCGACGACCGAATTTACTGCCAACATATCCGGGGATCTCATGGGTCGCTTCCCGAAGGTTCACCGATGACGTATGACTCGCACTTTATTAATCTGGGATTAATTATAAGAGAGAGAAAATTAATCTGGGATTATTACAGATATATTTTATCTGGGATAAAATATTAATTAAAGAGAGAGAACGATTAATATGGAATTAATTGATAAAATAATATATTCGATATATTATACGAAATTGGATTTCGACGTAGAATTAAAATTAGATTTTAATTCGGGCAAACGAGTTAATTTAGAATTAATCGTTAGCGACGTGAATAGTAATTTTGCTAGGAAAAATTATTTAATTAAATTTGATTTAATTACGTCGTAATAGAATAATTCGTTAATTCGGAATTAGCGAACCCGAGCCCGGGAGTGTTTGCGGGCCCACTCGCATTTCGAATCGAGTGGGGCCCACAAGTCACATCACGCGTCACATCACTTGTCAACTTTAGTCACTTTGATTGATGGAAGTTGATGAGAAATGATGCTTGAGTGTGAAACACTCTTAAGTGATGTTTGAAAGACATTTACCTTTTAATATTTTTGTATTTGACTTTTTCATTTAGTGTATTAGATACACAACTCACAAAACACACAATCTCTCTCACTCTCTTCCACTCTCTCGGCCTTGGGCATTTTCTTCTCCAAATTTTCTGCATTTTCCGTGAAGGAGGAGAAGCAAATGGAAAGATTTGTGGCAAATTTTTCCGAGGTGCTAGCACACACATTCGGGGTCTTGCGAAGGTGATAGGAAAACTCACCCGTGGGCATGGAATGCACACCCAAGCTTGGAGCTTGGCCGAGCAAATGGAGCCCAAAATGGAGGAGCAAAACTGTGAACCACCTTGGAGGAAAGCTTGAAGATTTTTGTTGTTCCTCGCATCACAAAATCCGATCAATGTAAGTATGATTTCGCCATGCTTCTTTGTTGTATTCGCATATGTTTCTTGCTTGAAATCGATCTTGGGACTAATCTAGAAACCCAACAATGGTACCTTAAGCCATTTTGAGCATGAAATTTGATTAGGGTAAAATTTGAGTAAATTGGATTTGAGCATGTTTGAGTGAAATTACTTGTTTGAGAATGCTTGTATATGAATGACTTGGAGTTATTTGTGATCAATTTTGTGAAAATTGGATTGGATCAAATTTTCCCCAAAATTATGGCTTGGCCGAAAGTTTGAGCTTACCCTAAGTCATGGTGATTTTTGATTTTGATCATTGGATGAGTTGAAATCATTTGGGAAATGTTGATTTAAATCCACCGAATTGGACAATAAAAACCCTAAATGTCGTGACTAGAAGCATGTAAAATGATATGATTTTTTGATTCAATTGTGTTGGACATAAGTGATGATGATTAGCATAATTAATTGAGTGAATTAGTATTTGGAAATGTTAATTTGGTTAATTAATTATGGCATACACTTTAGGTAATTAAATTATGAAATTTGGAATTTTGGTAATTTAATTAATTGGGCCAAATTTGGAATTGGGCTTGTAAAGTTGTTATTGGGCTTAATGGGCTTGGGTGGGCCAAGTTTGGTTTAGGCTAATTGGTTGGATCCAATTGGGCCCAAAACCATATCCATAAAGTCCAATTATGACTTAATCGACCTTTAATTTTAATTGGGCCTAATGTGCCTAAATTGGTTTCTTGGCAAATAAGGGTGATTCCTTAAATGGGCTTTGATATTTGGGTTTGACCCATATTGACCAAAAGTCCATGCCTTATGAAATTAATTAAAAGCTCATTGGACTTTAATTAAATTAACATTGGATGTTAATCGGGCTTTGAGACCCATAACGGTTAGATTTAGAATCTAAGTCGTAAAGACACATTAAAAAGTGTAATTATTTAATTTAGAATTAAATAAAGAGTTAGTATAAATATAAATTAAATTGGATTTAATGTTGTAGTTTAATATAATTCAAGAATTCGTACTTTGAGTACTTATTCGCAAAACGAGTCGGACTCGCTCAAAATCAAATCGTTGTTTGAACATTGGATGGTCATTAATTTAAGATTAATTAATTGGATTAGATTGATTGATAACATGCTTGTGTGAATACATGGATGCGATGTATGAATAATGTATATCGGATGGATACTAGATGGGTGAGGGCAATTTTGGAAGTTGTTGTAATAAATTTAGAATTTATTAATTGGACCTGCGTGTCCAGCCTATTACCTCTTGACTCTGTTAATTTCTCTTCTCACCTATTCCCCTCAATGTAAATGAGGTTTCTTTAGAAGTGTTATGTAATCGGGTAGAAGTAATACTTGTGCTAGCGGGAGAGAGGAAAGTGAGAGATTTGTTCTAGGAACAATGTTTTAAATATCCATCAGTATATCATTATTATATTTATTTACCTACGCGCCTTATTATGTGTTTAGAATGCATGTTTAAGGGTGTATGATGATGAGACCTTAACAAAGATAATTAATTGGTTGCCAATTACGCGAAAAAAACCCTCAAAACATATTAAGCGTTTTTCCTTCCATTGAGTGATTCTTACTCAAGATCCAAGACTGGCACTGGTCTGTTGGCCAAAGTCAAGCTCTTTGTCCATCGCGGATGTGTTTGAATCATGAAAGCTTTGTTCCATATCGGTGTCTTATCCAAGTTGTGATTTGTTGGCCAAAGTCAAGATCACTTCTTGTCCATCGACATCGATTACGAAGCTTTCCATGGTCAATAGGTTCCGCTTAACTGGGATCGCTAAGTTTGTTGTGCCAAAGCCAAGGCTTAGTTGATTCAGAGGAAAAATGTTAGGGAATATATTGGATATATTGGCATATATAAGATATATGTTTCGGACTTGGATGTCCACCTACTGGATCTAGGAATTGGATGGGATCCAATTGATCTTAGAGATCTACCTAGTTAATTATCATACAATTTGTTGGCCAAAGTCAAGATTGTGTGTTATTTAACGGGATCCTAACCCACTAGGAAACAAGGTTTCCCAAGTACTCCACAGAGGGTTAGAGGCTCGCCGAAAAATAGTGGAAGGCAAGTATTAAATTTGCAATATTCGTTTAGTTACTTGCCATACGCGCTCATTTCAAATTTTTCGTCAAATAAATTATTTATTAGTTGGACTAATATTTAATAGTTGTTTTAATAAATAGTTGGACTGTATTCAAACTATTTCAATTAATAGTTGATTTTATAATTGGATTATAGTAATCAATATAATTGAATTTAACCTATTAAATTATAGTTGATTATATAGTCAGACTATAGTAATCATTATATTAATAGTACCTAAAATCGTTGATTAAATAGTTGGAGTATTAGAATCAAGATAATTGAAAGATGGTGTTTAAAACGTAATCCTTGGTGAAAATATTTTTTAAACGACTTTAATTTTCAGATTGGGAATAAAATCTCAGGATAGTCCTGGGTAATCGAGAAGTTACTTTATTTGATATAGTGACGTCTCGAGCCTAAGCCCGGAGTTGAGCAAATAGTAGAACATGATATTTGGAATATTCATGTGATGATAACTTTAGTGCTTAATCCGTTATGCTTGCCGCAAAGACTCCTTAATTTCTTAGTAAGAACTAAGGATTAGATCCTTATATATGATAATGAAATTGATGGATCTTCATAGATCTCTCCTTAGATCTTAGAAGTACAAATTGCAATAGAAAACTCTTGGAGAGTTAATGGCTATACTCAAGGAGACAAAGCCAAAGTTTGCAATGAGGCAAGAAGCACAAGTCGCATCTTACTTCGATATTCTAGAAGGCCAAGGCTTGGCCAAAGGCTTCTGGGGTGTGGAAAAGTGGCAAAGGAAAAATCATTATAATCTTCTGGGAAGACATAGGACATATCCCAAAATGTCTGCCTAAATTATGGAAAAGAGGGTCACTGAAGCGTGACTGCCGTATGGACAAGGCAGACATGAAGGAAGTGAAGACGGTGCAAGGCTCCGACTTCGAATATGTTTGTCATAAACATGTTCGCTACTAGTATTAAAATTGGATTTTAGATACTGAGTGTGGTACATAAATATGTACTGGTGTGCAGAATCTGCTGAGAGCAGGATACTGACTTCAGATGAGATTGATCTGCGAATCGGAAACGGGACGGGAGTCGCTGTTTTAACCGTAGATACCTAAGTTTAGGAACTACCCTTCAGGTGTGTACTTAAATTAGGAAACTGTTACAATGTAACTAGTTTGACTAGAAACATTATCTCTATATCAGGGTTTAACTCGTTACGGGTATACCTTTATATTCTAGAACACTAAAGTGTTTTATTTTATAAAGATGATATTGAGATAAACACATTAGATGTGAATAACAGCATTTATATTTTGAATATAAATAAATCTCAAACATATAACATGACAAACAAATAGCTCAAACTGAATTAATCAGATGAGACTTATTTGTGGCATTGTTGTCTGGGACATAATTAAACAAGACTCGTATATCCACACTTTTGAAGAGTGGATACTAGGACGGATTTGATTCTATTCAAATAATGTCTACGAATCTAGTTTATTAGGCAAAGTGCCTAAAACACCTTTTACTTGGTAAGAGTGTAAGTGCCACCGATCTGTTAGCCCTCGTTCATAGTGACGTAAGTGGGCCCATGTCTAGCTAGGCTAGATGTGAATATGAATGTTTCGTGACCTTTACAGATGTGGCATCGCGTTATGGTTATCTGTTTCTTTTGAAACACGGATCGGAAACTTTTGATTAATTCAAAGAGTTTCGACACGAAGTAGACAAACAGATCGGCTAAAGTATTAAAGACATCACGGTTAAACCATGATGAAAATACTTAACCAATAAGTTTCTTAGATACTTGAGAGAGTATAGTATTCTTTCAATGAGGACTCCTCCCGGAACACGTCAATTTGACGGTGTGTCCGAATAGAGAAACCAAATTTTGTTGGACATGATAAGGTTAATCATGAGTCGCTCTGAGCTACCATTTCCTTCAAGGGATAAGCTTTAAACAGTGCAAAACTTATTTTGAATAAGGTTCCATAAAAATCTGTTTGACAGATTTCATATTAGATATGAACAGGAAAGAAACCAGGTTTTCTAATTCCTGTAGATTTGGGTATGCTGGGCATAAGTTTTGGATGATACCAAACTAGAACCCAAATCAGATAAGTGCTTAAGTTGTAGGTTATCCTAGGGAAACCAAAGTATAGTACTTATACAACTCACAAGGAATACCTATATGCAGTGGTAAGTGGGAGGAAAGTAAAATTCGATGAAAATCGGAGTAATACTATTCCAGGCACCGATTCCTTACTGGAACACAAACAGTTCATCAGGGATGAAACTGTACCATAATCTTCGAATACACAAGAACCGCGCAAGTTGGAGAGAGTTAGAAAACAACCTGGGGTATGAGTTTCTGATCTCACCTCATAAGGATGTCAATCTTATTGAGGAACACGAACTGACTACGTATGTGGAAGTGATACAAGGTATCGACTCCCTATTATGGAAAAGTGCCATATAATCCAAAATGGATTCCATGTATACCAACCGAGTTTAGACACTGGTTGATGTACCGGAAGGCATTGTGCCTATTGTACTGTATAAGTCTTCAAGGAAGACATACATGGAAGGCAACATACTAACGTACTAAGCTGGGCTTGTAGTGAAAAGGTATCGTTATCAACATTGTGTTGATTACGACGAAACCTTTTACTTGTTGCCATGGTTAAATCCATTTGGATAATGCTTGCTAATGCTGCATGTTTCATTCATGAAATATGGAAGCAGGAACATCAAAATCGCTTTCCTTAAATGGAAACCTTTTTGAGGATGTTTACAACATCCTAGCGGTTTTTTCGTACCAAAACGAGCAAACAAGGTTTGCAAGTTAATTCGATTGATTTATGGATTGAAGCAAGCATTGCGTTCTTGGAATTATCATTTTGATGTAATCATAATGGTATATGATTTAATTCAAAATGAAAATGATTCTTGTGTATATAAGGAGGTTAGTGGGAGCGCACTGACAGTGAATGTCCTAAGTAATGATGACATATCATTTCTTGGAAATGATATTCCCATAATACAGTCGGTGAAAGCTTGGCTTTCATAAAAATTCTCCGTAGAATTCTTGGGAGAAACAACCTTTATTCTAGGAATAAAGATCTATTGGGATAGATCTAAAAGTTGTTGGTACTCTCCGAGAACTTGTACATTGAAATAAATGTACGCGACCTGGTGTCTCATATACTTTGAGCATATGGAGTCACAATCAGGCCAATCCAAGTGATGGTCACTGGATTGATGTTAAGAACATCTTTTAGTATCTTAGATGAACTAAGGATTCTTTATTATACTATGGAGAAGGAGAACTTAAGTGACTAGGTTCACCGTTGCAAGTTTCATAACCGATAAAAATGACTATTAGTCACAATAAAGGTACTATACAGTTTGAATAACGGAACAGTGAGCTGGAAATCTTCCAAGCAAGATACTGTTACCGAATCAACAACAAAAACGGATTATTGCTGCAGCTGAGGCAGCAATAGAAGCCTTTTGGATCGATAATAATCCTAATCGGATTAGGAGAAGTTCTGTTAGCAGCTGAGCTAGGCTACAGTACAGGGTAAAGAATTAATGGTCTCATCAATGATCCAGATATATACTTCAATTATTCATCTGATTCGTTTGGATCATACATCGTGGCGATGTGATGATTGAATAAATCGCATCAAATGATAACGCTACAAATCCGCTGACGAAAGCCTTTCCTCAGCAGAAGTTTGAGCGAACCGTATATAGTTCGGGTGTAGGACACTTTAGTGATTGGCTATAGGCCAAGTGGGATATTGTTGGACAATTATGACCGATAGCATCACTATTTGTACAAATCATGGTGTTGTTGTACAAATTAACTATGTGACAATGGAAATTGCTCTTTTATCATTTGTAATTAGATTACCAAGATGTATAAATGATAGAAGGTCCATATGATTAGTTCCAGATTGAGATGATATGAGACAGTATCAATCCACGAAGGTTTAATCATTAAATATCCCTAGTCAGAGTATTATCGAGATTGGACATCGATAATACGTAAAAGGCTAGTATTACACTTGTGCACGTTGTGGGAGCATAACATCAAAGTTCTCATATATTTGGGTATATGATACTCATGCAAGTGTAATAGGAGATTGTGTTTACCGATGGTACGGGAACAACTTCGCTTTGGATAGACCCGTCGGAATTCCATTGGTAGTATGATTATGTGTCTATGGAAGTCCGAATCAGGGTCAGTGTATTTGGTCTTAACCTGAGACTTGCACCGCTAATACTTGCGACAATCAATATACTTTGGTTTTGGTCGTCCAGGGCTTTAACAGGTTCTGTGTACGCCTCTTCTGGGTATATTGAGAATCGTAGTGTATTGGCTGTGATGTCAAGACGGAAGTATCACTCAAGTCATAGTGGAGATGATGATCACGTAGGATACAAAACTGGTGTTCTTTTATGCTGCAGCTATCGGGATATTATGACTAGGTCATGTTTATCCGATTATAGAGACTAGTTACCAGAGATCTGATATGTGCTTCGTATGAGGCAAACACAATTCCAGCCCCAGGCCTTGCACGTGACATCCGATACTGGATCGTAATACGCAATACTACGTATACTACACCTGATATATATCACATATTCCTTTAAGAATATTTCTGGAGAATTGGGTAGGCACGTTGCTTTGCTAGAAGCCAACCATGTCTTGTAAATCGGTAAAAACGTAGTATTAGGTACGTACGTGTTCGGATAGACCGACGACCGAATTTACTGCCAACATATCCGGGGATCTCATAGGTCGCTTTCCGAAGATTCACCGATGACGTATGACTCACACTTTATTAATCTGGGATTAATTATAAGAGAGAGAAAATTAATCTGGGATTAATACACAGATATTTTTATCTGGGATAAATATTAATTAAAGAGAGAGAACGATTAATTTGGAATTAATCGATAAATAATAAATTCGATATATTATACGAAATTGGATTTCGACGCAGAATTAAAATTAGATTTTAATTCGGGCGAACAAGTTAATTTAGAATTAATTCGTTAGCGACGTGAATAGTAATTTTGCTAGGCAAAATTATTTAATTAAATTTGATTTAATTACGTCGCTACGGAATAATTCGTTAATTCGGAATTAGCGAACCCGAGCCCGGGAGTGTTTGCGGGCCCACTCGTATTTCGAATCGAAGTGGGGCCACAAGTCACATCACGCGTCACATCACTTGTCAACTTTAGTCACTTTGATTGATGGAAGTTGATGAGAGAAAATGATGCTTGAGTGTGTGAAAACACACTAAAGTGATGTTTTGAAAGACATTTACCATTTAATTTTGGTATTTGACTTTTTCATTTAGTGTATTAGATACACAACTCACAAAACACACAATCTCTCTCACTCTCTTCCACTCTCTCGGCCTTGGGCATTTTCTTCTCCAAATTTCTGCATTTGTCGTGAAGGAGGAGAATCAAATGGAAAGATTTGTGGTAAATTTTTCCGAGGTGCTAGCACACACATTCGGGGTCTTGCGAAGGTGATAGGGAAACTCACCCGTGGGCATGGAATGCACACCCAAGCTTGGAGCTTGGCCGAGCAAATGGAGCCCAAAATGGAGGAGCAAAATCGTGAGCCACCTTGGAGGAAAGCTTGAAGATTTTTGTTGTTCCTCGCATCGCAAAAGCCGATCAATGTAAGTATGATTCTGTTGGACAATTATGACCCATAGCGTCACTATTTGTACAGATCATGGTGTTGTTGTACGAATTAACTATGTGACAAAGGGAGATTGCTATTTATCATTTGTGATTAGATCACCTTACATATATAAATGATAGGAGGTCCCTATGATTAGTTTCCTGGATGAGAATGATATGAGACAGTATCAGTCCACAAATGATTAATCATTAAATATCCCTAGTCAGAGTATTATCGAGATTGGACATCGGTAATGCGTAAAAGACTAGTATTGCACTTGTGCACGTTGTGAGGGCATAACGGGCATAGTTCTCATATATTTAAGTATTGGATACTTATGCAAGTGCGGTTAGGAGGTTGTGTTTCACCGAAGGTACGGGAAACAGCTTCGCTCTGGATAGACCCACTCCGGAATCTTATTGGTAGTTTTGACTATGTGTCTATGGGAGTCCGACATCAGGGTAGGTGTATTTGGTCTTAACCTGAGACTTGCACACCGCTAATACTTATGACAATCAATATACTTTGGTTGAGGTCGTCCAGGGCTTTTAACCGGTTCTGTGTACGCCAATACTGGGTATATTGAGAATCGTAGAGTAGTATTGTGGTGTGGATGTCAAGATGGAAGTATCACTCCAGTCATAGTGGAGATGTGAGTCACGTAGGATACGGTATTAGTGCTCTTAAGTGCTGCGCGGCCATCGGGATATTATGACTAGGTCATGTATATCCGATTATAGAGACTAGTTACCAGACATCCGACATGTGCTTCGTACGGGGCAGACACAACTCCAGCCCCAGGCCTAGTACGTGACCATCCAATACTAGATCGATATGCATTATACGATGTATACTACGCCTGATACAGATCAATATATTCCTGTAAGGATATTTCCGGAGAATTGGGCATGCATGGCGCTTTGCTAGAAGCCAACCTTGTCTTGTGAATCGGTAAAACGTAGTACTTGGTACGTACGTGTTCGGATAGTCCGATAACCGAATTTACTGCTAATATATCTGGAGATCTCATGGGTCGCTTCCCAATGATAACCGATGACGTATGACTCGCACTTTAATTAATCTGGATTATTTTGATGAGAGAGAAAATTAATCTGGGATTAATTACGGAAATATTTTATCTGGGATAAAGTATCGTCTAAAGAGAGAGAGAACGCGATTAATTTGGAATTAATCGGTAAAATAAATTTAATAGCTAAATTTGATTTTTTTATTTAATTTATTCGAATGAGCTAAAATTAATATATCAGATATATTAATATGAATTGGATTTCATTACGAAATTAAAGTTGGACTTTAACGCGAACGAACGAATTAATTTAGAATTAATTCGTGAACGACGTTCGTAATGTATTTGCGTCGCATCGATATTTAATTAAATAGATTAATTATTAACGACGGAAGTTCGTTTAATCGATTAAACGAAACCGAGCCGCGGCAAATGTTCGTAGAGATATTTGAATTTTGAATTCAAATATGTGGGGGCCATGAGTGGTTGGTGTACTACCACCCAACTACCTTGTTTTACTTTTGGAAAACCATTACCCACACCTACCAAGTTTAGGGTAAAAGGTGAAATGGTTTTACCTAAAGTATATAAACAAAATCTCTCTCTACACTTTGGTAATAATAATTATTATTATTAGAAGAATTTTAGTAAACCCTAGACAACTCTCTCTCCCCTTATCTCCTTCTCCTTTCACGCCCAAGGGGCCAAAAACTCACGGTTTTGCTGTCCAAAACGTGAGCAGTGAGGGAAGCAGTTTTTGTGGATTTTGTGGCAAGATCCAAGTGCGTAGTACACTTCTAAGAGGAACGAAGGTGTTAGGGAAACCCACCCACGAGCCGGGACGGAATCATTAGACGAAGATTGGAGCTCGAAATCTTGGATTCTTGAAGACTCAAAACTGAAATTTTTGAGCAGTGGACTGCATGTAGTGGGCGC
>SKCR01005453.1:0-25905 GCA_019454045.1 Zanthoxylum bungeanum | reverse complement strand
AGCATAAGAACAAGGCAAGGCCAAGTCGACAAAGGCTTCTGGGAAGCCAAGGGACAAGTCTCAAGATGTTTGCCTGAAATGCGGCAAAAGAGGTCACTGGAAGCGTGACTGCCGCATGAACAAGGGACATAAGGAGGACATACAGGCGGGCAAGGCTCCGGCCTCAGGTATGTTTGTTATTGAGATAAATATGACTACTTCCAGTCTTAATAAAAATTGGAATTTTGATTCTAGCTGTGGTTCTCATATTTGTACTGATGTGCAGGATCTGCATGATAGCAGGAGACTGGCTTCGGGGGAGGTAGATCTACGAGTTGGAAATGGAACTTCCGTTGTTGTTTTGGCCGTAGGCACTTTTGTTTTGGAACTGCCCTCGGGGCATGTACTTAAACTAAATGACTGTTATTTTGTTCCTAGTTTAACTAGGAATATTTTTCTTTGGGCCTCGTGGCTTCAGGTGCGTACCCGTAAGCATGATGGAGGTTTTAAGCTCCGGTTTAAAGTCCTTATCTGCTTGCTTTATCAGATTGTGCAATTCTGCTAAAGTAGTTTCTTTATCAGACAGATGAAACTGCATAATAAAGTTAGAGAAGTCTTTTGGCAAGGACTGAAGAATTAGATCGTGACCTATCTCATTATCCATGATGAACCCAAGGTTGGCCAATTTTTCAATGTGGCCAATCATCTTAAGCGCATGTCCACTAACAGATCCTTCCTTATACCTTGTTTGAAATAAGGCACATGACACTTGGATTCTCACGGTATGAACAGAAGTTGCATACAACTCCTTCAAGTGAAAGATGATGGTTTGAGCATCCATATCTTCGTGAGCTTTATGAAGTTCGTCCGACATAGAGCCAAGCATTATGCAAACTGCTTGCTCATCATCATCGATGTGTTTCTTCTAAGCATCAAATGTATTTTGGTCAGTATCTTCTATGGGTTCATGGGGAAATGGTCTTTCAAGAACATAGAAAAACTTTTCTTAACATAAGACAATTTTAAGGTTTCTAAACTAGTCATTGTAGTTGTCCCAATTAAACTTATGCTCATCCAGGATGGAACGAAATGATACTCTGTTTTCTATTTGAATGTTTGTGAAATATTTAAACCGACATGTTAAGAGCAAATGTTAAAATTAGGAATATGTTTTCATTAATGTTTCATAATAACATGGGCTTTTAATATTATGAAGTTGCTCCCACTCATTGTTTTAAAATTTTAAGCAAATTGCATCAACCCCAATATGATGGATTTCTTGTGGGCAAGGATCCCATTATAAACATTTTATAACTCCGACTAGGGTCGGTCGTTATAAAATATGATAATTAGGTTGGTTCCCAACCAATTTATGATATAAATCACAATTCCTTGATCATTTGGTTGGGCAATCAAACATGCCATAGCATATGCTAGTCCTTGTGGACACCCAATCTTTGCCACTAAGTTATAAGACCATGCCTAAAGGTCACTGCGTCTTATGACTCAGAAAAGTCAAACCATTGTCAATAGTACGATTTAGGGACAAATTGGTATTGGTCAGTCTGGAAAAGCCTACTCCTGCAAATACGGTTTAAGCCCTTTGGGTCTATACTTTACAATAGGAAGCAAATTTTAGACTTAAATTATTATTGAGGATTTTAGCAAGTTTAAGTGAATAACTGTCAAATGGATTCCTCTATTGAAAATTCCCCAGAGAGAGGGTGGAGCGAACTCTATTAAATACCCTTACCTCTTAGGCTCTTATTGCCTTGGTGACAAGAATAAACAATAGATCCTCCAAATTAGTCCAACACTTTAAATATGCTTTAAGGTAAGCTTTGAGTAAATGATTATCTAGATTTCTTCATAGCTTTTCCTTTTGGCTGTAAAAATGTAGTGAGTGAAGGAAGAAACCAAATCATTATCTAACTCTAGTAATACCTTTGGTTTAATTAACTTTAGTTTTAAAGGTTTTATTAATGCCTTGGTCCCACCCCACTTGTATCTTTTATAATGCCTTTTATTATAAACAAGTGATTTATATTTATTAGCCTTAAAGGTAATAAATCTTTAAGTTCATCATGGAATAATTACTTAGCTAAGGGATAAGCAATACACTCTCTATTTCTTAGAAAGTCTCTAGATGCTTGCACCCTAAAATAATCATGCCAATTCTAATCATACATAGAATCATCAAGCATATGAGTTTTAATATGTTGGAATTATTTTAAGCATTAAATAACTTTGATTGATATTTAATTATGATATTGCATTTTATTTTATTCAAATAAATTTACTATTGATGTTTTTACAGATGCGTGAACGTTAATTGCAATTTCACAATTCAAATCTTAACCAAAGCATGCAAAACTTGTACCTAAAATTAAGTTCATGGTGTTAGCTTTCTAAAGAGCTTTTACACACCCAATTTTGAGTTCAAATAAGAGCGAACTAATCAAAACAAAAACGACGCGCTGATATCACTGTTGAGAAGCGGCCGCGAGTACGCAGCGGAAAATCAAGAAAAATTATTATGATGCCGCTATCCATTTGCCCAATACCTATTTGTTTTTATTATTCTACAAGCCTAGGCATGTTATTATATATTCTAAGCATAAAAACTCATAAAACATGCAAAGAACATAAACCTAAACATGCTAACTATCATAAGAACTCTAATTAAAATAAAGAAAGAAAAATACTTACTTGAACCAAAGAATCCTCCAGTCCTCCCTCCAATCTACAAGCTATTCTCGAAATCAGCATGCTCTTCCACATTCCTGGATTTCTTTTCTCTCAATAATCTCCCTGATGAGATGAAATCGCCTGAGTACATGCTTGGATTTCCGGTGGGACCTTGGTTCCTTTGATTGAACAATGGCGCCCGTGTTATCACAGTACATCGTGATAAAATTCTTTATTGCTAGAAGCACTTCCAGCACCGTGATGAACTTCTTTATCCAGACTGCTTCTTTAGCTGCCTCAGATACTGCAATATACTCGGCTTCAGTGGTGGAGTCTGCTATAGTTGACTACTTTGAGCTTTTCCAACTGACAGCTCCGTCATTCAAAGTAAACAGATATCCTGTTTGTGATCAGTTGTCATCCCTATCGGTCTGAAAACTTGCATCATAGTAACCAAGACTTTCATCTCAGAACAATCTCCGTATGTCAAGAATACATCCTTAGTTCTTCTCAGATACTTGAGGATTGTTTTGATAGCTGCCCAGTGTTGCTCACCAGGATTTGCCTGATACCTGCTCATTATGCTAAGAGCATAAGAGACATCAGGTCTTGTACATAGCATGGCGTACATGATCGATCCTATTGCCGAAGCATAAGAGATCCTACTGTTGGACAATTATGACCCATAGCGTCACTATTTGTACAGATCATGGTGTTGTTGTACAAATTAACTATGTGACAAAAGAGATTGCACTCTTATCATTTGTGATTAGATCACCTCGATATATAAATGATGAGAGGTCCCTATGATTTGTTCCTGGACTGAGAATGATATGAGACAGTATCAGTCCACGAAGGATAAATCATTAAATATCCATAGTCCGAGCATTATCGAGATTGGACATCGATAAATGCGTAAAAGACTAGTATTACACTTGTGCGCGTTGTGAGGGCACGACATCATAGTTCTCATATATTTGGGCATAGGATACTCATGCAAGTGTAATAGGAGGTTGTGTTTCACCGATGGTACGGGAAACAGCTTTGCTCTGGATAGACCCCCTCGGAATTCCATTGGTAGTATGACTACGTGTCTATAGAAGTCCGAAATCAGGGTAGGTGTATTTGGTCTTAACCTGAGACTTGCCCCGCTAATGCATACGACAATCAATATACTTTGGTTGAGGTCGTCCAGGGCCTTAACCGGTTCCTGTGTATGCCAATTCTGGGTATATCGAGAATCGTAGTGTGCTGGGTGTGATGTTAAAACGGAAGTGTCACTCTAGTCATAAGGAGTTGATGATCGCGCAGGGATACATAACTGGTTTTCTATAAAGGTTGCAACCGTCGGGATAATATGACTTGGTCGTGATTATCTGATTATAAAGAGACTAGTTGCTCGTTATTCGATATATGCATCGTACGGGGCAGACACTGTACCAGCCCCAGGCCTTGCATGTGATCATTTGATACTGGACAGAAATACGCAATACAACGGTATACAACGCTTGATATAGATCTTTATTCCTGTAAGGATATTTCCGGAGAATTGGGGAGGCATGGCGCTTTGCTAGAAGCCAACCTTGTCTTGTAATTTGGTATAAACGTAGTACGAGGTACTTACGTGTTCGGATAGTCCGACGACCGAATTTACTGCCAACATATCCGGGGATCTCATGGGTCGCTTCCCAAGATTCACCGATGACGTATGACTCGCACTTTTAATTAATCTGGGATTAGTTAGATGAAAGAGAAAATTAATCTGGTATTAATTGCAGAGATATTTTATCTGGGATAAAATATCATTTAAAGAGAGAGAACGATTAATTTGGAATTAATAGATAAATTAATATATTGATATATTAAACGAAATTAGATTTCGACGTGGAATTAAAATTAGATTTTAATTCGGGCGAACGAATTAATTTAGAATTAATTCGTTAGCGACATGAATAGTAATTATGCTTGGCATCATTATTTAATTAAATTAGATTTAATAACGACTCAACGGAAATTCGTTAATTTAGAATTAGCGAACCCGAGCCCGAGATTATTTGCGAGCGCATTCGCATTTCTAATTCGAGTGCGGCAAATCAAATCAAGCGTCAAATCGCTAGTCGCAACTAGCGTCACATCATTCATCAATCAAGTGATGGATGTCTTTCACTTTGAGTGATTGACGCCAGTCACTATTCACTGAGTGATGGATTGATGGCAAGTTGATGTGTGTGGTTGGCATTTAATGCTTTATTTTTGGAGGGAAAAATTGGTGTATAGGTTTTTGAAATCATTTACCAATTTTAAGAAAACAAAAACATAACACACAAATCTCTCTCTCCCCTCCATTTCTCTTCATCATTCACGCCCAAGAGGGCTTATTTTTCTTCTGGTTCTGGCAATGTACTACCGTGAGCAGTGAAGGAAAAGGGAAGCAAAGTGCTTGAGATTTGTGGCAAATTTCAAGAGAGCTAGCACTCCGAGAGACATGCGAAGGTGATAGGGAAGTTAACCAATGAGCTGGGAATCATTCGACGAAGCTTGGAGCTTGACGAAAGAGACCAAATGGCGCAAACCAGTGAGCTTGGACTGCTGCAGTTGGCATGAAACCAGTGGCAAGAAGAAACTTCATTTTTTATTGCCTCCGCTCGTCCTCAACCGATCGATGTGAGTATTCCGCGACTTTCTCGATTTATATTCGCACTTGTTTCATGTTTATTATTCGATCCTATGGACCTAGAAACTCCAACAATGGTATCAGAGCGAGTAAAAGCATGAAATTTGACATAAGGCTAAAATTTGGGTAAAAATGTGTTTGAGCATGATTTGTGATATTGGATGAATGAGTATGTTTAAATATGTTTTTATTGTGATTGATTTGATCAATTTGAAGAAATTTTGTTTGGAACAAATTTCCCCAATTTTTGAGCTTGGCCGAAATATGCCCTTGTGTTCTTGGTGATTTTTGATTTTTTGATTCATTGGATGTGTTAGAAATCATTTGGGGATATTGATTTAATGTTGAATTTGATTCAATTGGATTGGATTTGAAATTTGGCATATTAATTCCCCTTGGCTAAAGTTAAAGCATGATAATTGGGTTTGATTTTGATTAATTTGTGTTGGACACTAATTGATTTAGATGAGCATGATTAGTTGTGTTAATTGATGTTTTAGAAATGTTAATTGGGTAATTAATTGTGTTAATGCACTTTGGTAATTAAATTGTGAAATTGGGTTTTTGTGATTTAATTATAATTGGGCCTATTTTGTGAATTGGGCTTGAATGTTGTAATTGGGCTTTGCTTTGTTGTACAAATTTGGGTTAAGGACAAATTGGATTGGATCCAATTGGGCCCAAAACCGCATCCATAAAGCCCAAATGCGACTTAATGGACCTTTGTAGTTTAATTGGGCCTAATGGGCCAAAATTGATTTAAAGGCTTATGGGGTAATTCCCGGATTGGACTTTGGTTATCGGTTTGACCCGAGTTGACCAAAAG
Organism: Zanthoxylum bungeanum; assembly: GCA_019454045.1. Classification (NCBI taxonomy): domain Eukaryota; kingdom Viridiplantae; phylum Streptophyta; class Magnoliopsida; order Sapindales; family Rutaceae; genus Zanthoxylum; species Zanthoxylum bungeanum. The sequence goes on along the minus strand of SKCR01005453.1, from coordinate 19,738 downwards.
TCCACGCCTCGAGAAATTAATTAAAAGACCATTGGACTTTAATTAAATTGACGTTGGACGTTAAACGGGCTTTGAGACTCGTAACGATTAAATTTGGAATGAAATCGTAAAAGGTTATTAAGAAAGTGTAGTATTTAATTTGGAATTAAATAGCGAATTAGAATTGAATGCATATTAAATTGGATTTAATTATGTAGTTTAATTTAATTCGAGAATTCGTACTTTAAGTATTTATTCGCTAAAACGAGTTTGACTCGCGCAAAATCAAATCGTTGTTTGAACATTGGATGGTCACTAATTATCAGATTAATTAATTTGATTAGATTGATTGATAACATGCTTGTGTGAATACATGGTTGCGATGCATGAATAATGTATATCGGATGGATATTAGATGGGTGGGACAATTTTAGAAATTGTATAATAAATTTGATTTATTAATTGGACCTGCGTGTCCAGCCTTATCACCCTCCTATTCTTTGTATTCTCTTCTCACATATTCCCCTCAATGTAAATGAGGTTTCTTTAGAAGTGTAGTGTAACGGGTAGAAGAGATATTTGTGCTAGCGGGAGAGAGAAATGAGAGATTTGATCTAGGATCATTGTGTAAAATATCCATCCGCATATCATTATTACTTTTCATATACGCTTTATTATGTATTTAGAATGCATGTTTAAGGGTGTATGATGATGAGACCTTAACAAAGATACTAAATTGGTTTCCAATTTGCACACGAAAAACCCTCGCACAATATTAAGCGTCTTTCCTTCCATTGAGTGATTCTCACTCAAGATCTAAGACGGGATTTGTTTGTTGGCCAAAGTCAAGGCCTTTGTCTGTCGAAGATGTGTTTGAATCACGAGAGCTTTGTTCCATATCAGTGTCTTGTCCAAGTTGTGGTTTGTTGGCCAAAGTCAAGACCACTTCTTGTCCATCGACATTGATTACGAAGCTTTCCATAGTCAATGGGTCGCGCTTGACTGAGATCACTAAGTTTGTTGTGCCAAAGCCAAGGCTTAGTTGGTTCAGAGGAAAAAGGTTAGGTAATACATTGGATGTATTGGCATATATAAGATATATGTTTAGGACTTGGATGTCCGCCTACTGGATCTAGGAATTGGATTGGATCCAATTGATCTTAGAGATCTACCTAGTTAATTATCATACAATTTGTTGGCCAAAGTCAAGATTGTGTGATATATAACGGGATCCTAGCCCGCTAGGAAACACGGTTTCCCGAGTACTCGACATAGGGTTAGAGGCTCGCCGCAAAATAGTGGGAGGCAAGAATTGAATTTGCAATATTCGTTTAATTACTCGCCATACGTGCTCAAACAATATCATTCGTCAAACGAATTAAATGTTAGTTGGACTAATATTTAAATTTTGTTTTAATATATAGTTGGACTATATATTCAAACTATTCATTTATATTTGATTATATAATTGGATTACAATAATTAATTATTTGATTTAATTACTTATAGTTGATTAAATAGTTGGACTACAATAATCATTATAATAATGGTATCTTAATCATTGATTAAATAGTTGGACTGTTAAAGTCAAGATAAAATTGAAAGATTGACGTTTAATTCATAATCTAGGGAAAATGTAATTAAATGCCTTAATTTTCAAAATTGGGAATAAATTTTCAGGATGGTCCTGGAAAATAATAAGTTATTTTATTTGATAAAATAATAAATTAAGCCTAATGCCCGGAGTTAAGCAAATAGTAGAGCATAATCTTTGGAAGATTTATGTGATGACAACTTAAGTGCTTAATCCATTATACTTGTCAAGTAGACTCCTTAATTTCTGAATCAGAACTAAGGATTAGATCCTTAAAGTATGATGAAGAAATTGAAGGATCTTCATAAATCTATGTTTAGATTTTAGAAGTACTAAATTGCGAAAGTTAACTCTTGGAGGTTAATGACTATTCTCAAGGAGATAAAGTCAAACTTTGCAATTAGGCAGTAGCGCTAGTCGCACCTTACTTACTTCGATATTCTAGAAGGCCAAGGCTTGGCCAAAGGCTTCTGGAGTGTTGAAAAGGGCAAAGGAAAATCATTATAATCTTTTGGGAAGATAAAGGACATATCCCAAAATGTCTGCACAATTGTGGCAAACGGGATCGCGGAAGCGTGACTGCCGTTTGGACAAAGCAGACATGAAGGAATTGAAGACGAGCAAGGCTCTAACTTCAAATATGTTTGTCATAAATATATTCACTACTAGTATTAAAATTGGATTTTAGATACTTAGTGTGATATATATATATATATTGATGTTCAGAATATTATTTTATAATCTATGAATAATGGATACTGACTTCGATAGAGATAATCTGCGAATTGGAAACGGGACGAAAGTCGCTGTTTTAACCGTAGATACCTGAATTTAGGAACTACCTTCGGGTTAGTACTTAAATTAGGAATCTGTTATAATGTAACTAGTTTGACTAGATACATTATCTCTATATCAGTGTTTAACCCGCTGCGGGTGAACCTTTATATTCTAGAACACTAAAGTGTTTTATTTTATAAAGATGATATTGAGATAACACATTAGATGTGAATAACAGCATTTATATTTTGAATATAAATAAATCTCAACGTATATATGACAACAAATAGCTCAAACTGATTTGATCAGGTGAAACTAATTGTGGCATTGTTGTCTGGGACACAATTAAACAAGACTCGTATATCCACACTTTTGAAGAGTGGGTACCGGGACTTAATTGATTACATTCAAATAAAGTCTACGAATCTAGTTTACTATGCAAAGTGCCTAAAACACTATTTACTTGGTAAAAGTGTAAATGCCACTGATCTGTTAGCCATAGTTCATAGTGAAGCAAGTGGGCCCATGTCTAGCTAGGCTAGATGTGGATATGAATATTTCGTGACCTTACGGATGTGGCATCGCGTTATGGTTATGTGTTTCTTTTGAAGAACACAAATCGGAAACTTTTAAAGTTTCGACACGAAATAGACAAACAGATCGGCTAAAGTATTAAACCGTCACGGTAAGACCGTAATGGAAAAATACTTAGGCGATAAGTTTCTAATATACTTGAAGAGTATAGTATTCTTTCAATGAGGACTCCTCCTGGAACACGTCATTTGACGGTGTGTCCGAACCGAGAGACCGAATTGTGTTAGACATGATAAAGGTTAATCATGAGTCGCTCTGAGCTACCATTTCCTTCAAGGGATAAGCATTAATAGTGCATAACTTATTTAGAATAAGGTTCCATATAATCTGTTTGACATATTTCATATTAGATATGAACAGGAAAGAAATTGGGTTTCTCACTCCTGATAATTTGGATATGTTAGGCATATGTTTGGATGATACCAAACTAGAACCCAAATTGGATAAATGTCGAATTGTAGGTTATCCTAAGGAAACCATAAGCATAGTGCTTATACATCTCACAAGAGAACAATTAGATTGTTGCTCACCATGCGGTTTTCCTAAGAGGAATACCAATATGCAGTGGTAAGTGGGAGGATAGTAAAACTCGATGAAAATCAGAGTAATATTATTCTAGACATCGAATCCTTAATGGAACACATATAGTTCATCAATGATGAAACTATAACATTAATCTTCGAATACACAATAACCACGTAGTTCGGAGAGAGTCAGAGAACATCCTGGGTATAGGTTTCTGATCTCACCTTATAAAGATGTTAATCGTTTTAGGTATACCAACTGACTACGTAAGAGGAAGTGATACAAGGTATCGACTCCCTAATTATGACAAAGTGTCATGAGTCCGAAATGGATTCCATGTATATCAACAAGTTTGGATACTAGTTGATGTACCACAAGGCATTGTGCCTATTGGTACTTATAAGTCTTCAAGGAAGACGTACATGGATGGCAACATACCAACGTACTAAGCTAGGCTTGTAGCGGAAAGGTATCGTTATCAACATTGTGTTGATTACGATTCAACCTTTTAACTGTTGCCACGGTAAATCCATTTGGATAATGCTTGCTAATGCTGCATGTTTCATTTATGAAATATGTCAGCTTAACGGGAAAATCGTTTTCCTGAAAATGAAACCTTTAGGAGGATGTTTATAACATCCTGACGATTTTGTCGTAACATAACTAGCAAACAAGGTTAGGGTTATTCGATCCATGTTTGGATTGAAGCAAGCATAGATTCTTGGAATTATCATTTTGATGTAATCATAATGGTGTATGATTTAATTCAAAATGAAAAGATTTTTGTGTATATAAGAGGGTTGGTGGGAGCGCACTGACAGTGGCTGTCCTATAAATAATGATAATATGTCATTTCTTGGAAATGATATTCCTATAATAATAACTATCGGTGAAAGTTTGGCTTTTGAAAACTCTCCGTGGAATCGTACATTGAAAAATGTACGCGACCTGGTATCTCATACGCTTTGAGCATATGGATTCACAAATAGGCAATCCAAGTGATAGTCACTGGATTGAAGTTAAGAACATCTGTTAGTATCTAGAGATCTAAGGATGTTGTCTTAACTAAGGAGAATGAGAACTTGAAGTGACTGGGATCACTACTGCAAGTTTCCTAAACCGATAAAGACGACTAAAAGTCGCAACGGTACTATACAGTTTGAATAATGATACAGTGAACTAGAAATCTTCCAAGCAAGATATTGTTACCGAATAAACAACAAATGCGGGTTATTCTGCAGCTGAAGCGGCAATAGAAGCCATTTGGGTCGATAATAAATCTAATTAGATTAGATATAATTCTGTTAGCGGCTAAGCTAGGCTTGAGCACAGGATAAAGAATTAATGGTCTCATCAATGATCCTGATACTTCAATAATCATCTGATTCGTTCGGATCATACATCGTGGTGATGTGATGATCGAATAAATAGCATCAGACGATAATCATGAAAATCCACTAACGAAAGCCCTTTCTCTGCAATTGAGCCAAACCGTACATAGTTCGGGTGTTAGACACTCGAGTGACTGGCTATAGGCCAAGTGGGAGATTGTTGGACAATTATGACACATAGCGTCACTATTTGTACAGATCATGGTGTTGTTGTACAAATTAACTATGTGACAAAAGAGATTGCACTCTTATCATTTGTGATTAGATCACCTCGATATATAAATGATGAGAGGTCCCTATGATTTGTTCCTGGACTGAGAATGATATGAGACAGTATCAGTCCACGAAGGATAAATCATTAAATATCCCTAGTCAGAGCATTATCGAGATTGGACATCGATAAATGCGTAAAAGACTAGTATTACACTTGTGCGCGTTGTAAGGGCACGACAGTATAGTTCTCATATATTTGAGCATAGGATACTCATGCAAGTGTAATAGGAGTTTGTGTTTCACCGATGGTACGGGAAACAGCTTTGCTCTGGATAGACCCCCTCGGAATTCCATTGGTAGTATGACTACGTGACTATGGAAGTCCGAAATCAGGGTAGGTGTATTTGGTCTTAACCTGAGACTTGCACCGCTAATGCATACGACAATCAATATACTTTGGTTGAGGTCATCCAGGGCCTTAACCGGTTCCTGTGTACGCCAATTCTGGGTATATCGAGAATCATAGTGTGCTGGGTGTGATGTTAAAATGGAAGTGTCACTCCAGTCATATGGAGTTGATGATCGCGCAGGGATACAGAACTGGTTTTCTATAAAGGTTGCAACCGTCGGGATAATATGACTTGGTCGTGATTATCCGATAATAAAGAGACTAGTTGCTCATTATCCGATATATGCATCGTACGGGAAGACACTGTACCAGCCCCAGGCCTTGCATGTGATCATTTGATACTGGACAGAAATACGCAATACTACGGTATACTACGCTTGATATAGATCTTTATTCCTGTAAGGATATTTCCGGAGAATTGGGGAGGCATGGCGCTTTGCTAGAAGCCAACCTTGTCTCGTAATTCGGTATAAGCGTAGTACGAGGTACTTACGTGTTCGGATAGTCCGACGACCGAATTTACTGCCAACATATCCGGGGATCTCATGGGTCGCTTCCCAAAGATTCACCGAAGACGTATGACTCGCACTTTTAATTAATCTGGGATTAATTAGATGAGAGAGAAAATTAATCTGGGATTAATTGCGGGGATATTTTATCTGGGATAAAATATCATTTAAAGATAGAGAACGATTAATTTGGAATTAATCGATAAATCAATATATTTGATATATTAAACGAAATTAGATTTCGACGCGGAATTAAAATTAGATTTTAATTCGGGCGAACGAATTAATTTAGAATTAATTCGTTAGCGACGTGAATAGTAATTATGATTGGCATGATTATTTAATTAAATTAGATTTAATAATGACGCAACGGAAAATTTTTTAATTTAGAATTAGTGAACCCAAGCCCGAGATTATTTGCCAGCGCATTCGCATTTTGAATGCGAGTGCGGAAAATCAAATCAAGCGTCAAATCGCTAGTCGCAACTAGCGTCACATCATTCGTCAATCAAGTCATGTATGTCTTTCACTTTGAGTGATTGACGCCAGTCACTATTCACTGAGTGATGGATTGATGGCAAGTTGATGTGTGTGGTTGGCATTTAATGCTTTGTTTTTGGAGGGAAAATTTGGTGTATTGGTTTTGGAAATCATTTACCAATTTTAAGAAAACAAAAACATAACACACAAATCTCTCTCTCTCTTATATTTCTCTTCATCATTCACGCCCAAGAGGGCTTATTTTTCTTCTGGTTCTGGCAGTGTACTGCCGTTAGCAGTGAAGGAAAAGGGAAGCAAAATGCTTGAGATTTGTGGCAAATTTCAAGAGAGCTAGCACTCCGAGAGACAAGCGAAGGTGATAGGGAAGTTCACCCATGAGCCGGGAATCGTTCGATGAAGCTTGGAGCTTGACGAAGGAGACCAAATGGCGCAAACCAGTGAGCTTGGACTGCTGCAGTTGGCGTGAAACCAGTGGGCAGAAACTTCATTTTTGTTGCTTCGGCGTCGCTCAACCGATCGATGTGAGTATTCCGCGACTCTCTCGATTTGTATTCGAACTTGTTTCATGTTTATTATTCGATCCTATAGACCTGGAAACTCCAACATCTACTCATACGCTCTCTATCTGAAGGAGTATGTGGACATTGCTCCTAAGATAATTTGATTCCATGACAAGTAGGTAAATTTCCTCTTTTGCAATCTTCCATTTTGAATCTTTTCAAAACTTTATCTATGTATGTAGATTGAGAAAGTCCTAACAACCTCTTAGATTTATTACGGTAGATCTTAATACCGAGGATGTAGGCTGCTTCTCCCAAATCTTTTATGGAGAAATTATGAGATAACCATTGCTTTGTGGCTTGCATCATGGGAATATCATTCTAGATAATTAATATGTCATCGACATATAATACAAGAAATACAACAGCACTCCCACTACTTTTCCTGTAAACACAAGGCTCATCTACATTTTTTATGAAGTCAAATTCTTTGATTGTCTCATCAAATCATATATTCCAACTTCAGGAGGCTTGCTGAGTCCATAAATGGATCGTTTAAGCTTGCATAATTTATTATGATCATCCTTAGATGCAAACCCCTCAGGTTGTGTCATATAGACTTCCTCTACGAGGTTCCCATTAAGGAAAGCTGTTTTGACAACTATCTCCCAAATCTCATAATCAAAGTGTGCAGCTAGTGCCAGTAAAATTCGAATGGACTTTATCATTGCAACATGCGAGAAGGTTTTGTCATAGTCAATTCCTTGGTTTTTTCTATAACCTTTCGCCACCAACTAGCATTATAGGTTTGGATGTTGCCTTCTGCATAAGTTTTACGCTTGTAAATCCACTTGCAACCTTTTGGGTTTTATCCCTTCAGGTGCATCCACCAAGTCCCAGACTTGATTATGATACATATAGTCTATTTCGGATTTCATGGCCTCAAGCCACTTGACTGAATCAATGTCACACATTGCTTCGTCATAACTGGTGGGATCGTCATTATCAATGACCTGATCATGTTCATCATCAATATGGAAACCATATCTTTCAGGCTCATATCTTTCCTTACCAGACCTTCTAAGTTCATAACCTTGTGGTTGTTCCGTCGCTGTCCTTTGAGGGGCCTGGGGTTTAGTTCTATGTTAGTTTATTCTTCTCGTAACTCATCGAGGTCAAATCTACTCCCACTATATTTCTTGAGAATGAATTCATTCTATAGAAATTTAGCATTTCGTGAGACAAATGTTCTTTGTTCATTTGGGACGTAGAACACGTATGCTCTTGAGTTCAAGGCATATCCTACAAACTTACCTTTAATTGCCCTATCATCCAATTTGTTAGTTTGTGTGAGCTTAACATATGCGTCACATCCCTAAACTCTTAGATAACTAAGACTAGGACGTTTCCCAGACCATAACTTATATGGGGTTTGACTAACAGTCTTGGAAAGAACTTGGTTTAGTAGTAGTGTTACAGTTTCTGAAGCAAGACCCCAAAATGAAAGAGGTAGATCCGTGTCTGGCATCATTGATCGGACCATATCTAATAATGTCTGATTTCTCATTTCAGAGACCCCATTATGCTGTGGAGTTCCCGGAGGAGTCCAATGGGAAACAATGCCATTTTGTCTCAAGTAATCTTGAAATATCTTTGCTTAAGTATTCACCACCTCGGTCATACCATAGTGACTTAATACTTTTATTAAGCTGGTTTTCTACTTCAACTTTGAAGTCTTTGAATTTCTCAAAAGCTTCAGATTTGTACCGTATATGGTACACATACCTATATCGCGAGTGATCATCGATAAAGGTAATGAAGTAGAAGAATCCACCTCTAGCGGTAACTGACATTGGTCCACATAATTCAGAGTGTATGAGTTCTAATGTCTCCGTTGCACGTTGTCTTTTACCTTTGAAGGGTAGTTTGGTCATTTTACCAAGTAAATAAGACTCACAAGTTCCATAAGGTTCATATTTGAAGGGTCTGAAATACCCATCCTTATGTAGCTTAGTTAATCTTGTTTCATTGATATGACCTAAGCGAATGTGCCATAGAAGTGATTCATTGAGATTATTCGAGTTAACGTTGTATATATTAGAGGTGAACATTCTTTGTTAGTTTGTAAGACATAGATACCATTATTCAAAATACCATCTCAATATTTTATTTCATTGAAATAAATAGAACATTCATTACAACTTATTAGGCATGAAAAGCCTTTGTTACATAAAGAAGAAATTGAAATGATGTTCTTTACTACAGAAGGTACATAAACATAATCTTCTAAGTCTAAAACTAAACCATTCAGCAAAACTAATGAATAATTCCCCACGCACAATGCTGCCGGTTTTGCTCCATTACCCATCTGTAAGTCAACCTCCCAATGACGGAGGCTCCTACTGTTTCTCAAGCCCTGCACATTGTTACAGAAGTGAGTCCCACAATCTGTGTCAAGCACCCAAGTAGAAGGTTCAAAGTTTTGAGAATATAGTTCAATCATATACAACATACCTGAAGCATTGGGCTTCTTGGCCTCTTGGGCTTCCCTATTGACCGGTGTGTAATCACACGCGTATAACGCAAACGCACGTATCGTTCAAGTAGTATAAAAAGTATCGATCCCACGAGGACTTAATGCCTAATCTATTAATATATGAGGTCAAATGATTACTAGTATCTAACAGGTTGATTGATTTATTTGAAATGGTGATGATTCTAAATTTAAAAACAAGTAAATAAAATTGCACGAATATAGGTTTAAGAAAATTCAATATTAAAAACTATATAGGGTTGTGATTTCTTCCAATATCATTTTAAAGATGAAGTTATTATTTTATGTTTGTGTAATAAATCGGTTTACTAACCTGGAACACTAAATTATGCAAAAGTCTCTGTCGATGGTCAGACCCAAATACCCAGTTTAACCCAATTGAACCATATTTCTATGTCAACCAAATTATATAGATTCATTAAGTTTAAGTTCCAATTATGGCTACCCCCGCCCGACAGGTATATGTCTATCCTGTAAGGAAATCTATTAAAGGGTTATATATCCTCAAGGAAGATCGTGGGCTATTAAGTCTAAGGCTGAAACCTAAAATTCCTTTGTCAAGTTTTTTTTAGATTTACCAGATCAATCTTATTAATGGCCAATTAACAAGATGCATTAAGCTTAAGACTAAATAAGTAAACCTTTAAATTACCCAAACTATAAAATAACCCCTTATAAACCGGTGATATTGGATTTCATCACACCCCAGATAACTGGCTTAGTTATGACACATATTTACGGGTAGTAAAAACTTAAATAAAATAAAAGACATAAAGTAAAATGCTGAAAAGTAAATTGCTGAAAAGTAAATGACGGAAAGTAAAATGCTGAAATTAATACTGAAAATTAAATGCTGAAAAGTAAAATGCTGAAAGTAAATTACTGAAAAGTAAAAGCTGAAAGTAAATTGCTGAAATTAAATTGCTGAAAAGTAAAAGCTGAAAGTAAATTGCTGAAAAGTAAATGATGAAAGTAAATTGTTGAAAAGTAAATAAAGTAAAAATACAATAAAAGAAAATGCTGAAGTAAAATGATCCACTTTTAATACTTCTATTTTAGATATCTCCCTTAATATAATATATTAACTTTGCATGATAATTACCAACCAGCCATATAGGTGGTATCCAGATTAAGTCAAATTAATAATTAATTACCAACTGACCAATCAGGCGGTATCCAGTTTAGTTAGGTTAAAACCAATTTAAATAATTACCAACCGACCAATATGGCGGTATACTCGTTAAGTCAGGTTTTAACTAGTTTATATATTATAATTAAGGGAGATTAATCTAAATATTAGTAATAAAAGTTTTACCTTTTACCCCTGCAAAGGGGAGTTACCTCCTCATTAATGAAAAGTAAAATTGAAAATTAAAGAAAGAAAAGTATTGTGCGTAAAAGTAAATTGCGGAAAGTAAAAACTGAAAAGTAAAGAAAAGAAATTGCGAAAACGGAAATTAATTACTGAAAGCTGTAAATAAACAAACAAGATACAATCTTCTTAGTATTCTTAAGGAATTCCTTAGAAGAAAGTATGAATTTACAAAATGAAATGGCTTGGTATTTATAGGCAAAATTTTGCCTCCATCAAATCATCCACCAAATCAATTATTAATTGCTCCACCAAATCCATTATTATTTGCTCCATTAATTGCTTATCATGTTTGGTGGTGATTTGATAATTTTTATTATTTATTTACTAATTTATTTTTTGTTTTGAAAATGACTTTAATAATTACACACAACACACTTCTAGATGGTTCATCCATTTCGGGAATGAAATCTTCAGAATTAGAAATTATTTTGTCTTTCAAAGTTGTAGATCATTGATTCTTCTTTAATCTGGAACTTGAATCAGCTCAATCCAATATCGTAGTACAAAGTTATGCCCAAAATACGACAGATGTGAAAAACTGGAATTTCCAAAACTGCACTTTGTCAAAAACGCCCTTTCAAGTTTCCAATCTCCAAAATTAAAATATCAAGTCCAATAATTGCCCTTATTTGACCCATATTTCGTCCTAAATGATTTCATTAAGACCCGATATTATTTTATCTGCAAAATAAACTAAAACACATCAAAACGTTCATCAACCCCGAGAAACTAAACAAAAGGGGCGGTAAATATTGATATATTTTCTGCTCATCACACCCCCAAACCTAACATTTTGCTAGTCCTCGAGCAAAAAAAAAAAAAATTTAAACTAAGCCACTTTCGTAGGGATCACGGTTGCATTTAGCATATGCAACAAGCCTTTAAACCCCTAGGTGTCCCTAGTGGACGAGTTGTAGTCTCGTGAGGGTTTACAACAATGATACCCACAAACATTTTACAAAAGTAAAAAGGTAGTAAAACTAATGCACACAAAAGCAAAAAGACAAGAGAAAAGATAATAAAGAAAGTTAGTGTCTAATCAGGTGAAATTTCTACTCCAAATTACCAGTTGTTTTTGTTTCTTTCTAAATTACTGAATAAGTAAATTCTCCGATTATATTTACCATTCTCCATATACACAGCCAATAAAGTATTAATCAATCTCATTTTTGCCCACAATAGTCCACAGTGTAGTTGATAAGAGAGTAATATTTTTGTCCTAAAGTTCTATCAGATTTCATACCTTTTTTATGGCAATGGAATAATTTTTCTGATTTTTTCTTTGATTTTTTTGAATTGTTTTTTATTTTTGATTTTTTTTATTAATATATACAATATCTTCCATCTATGTAGCGAGTGTTGGGTCGGTGGCTCTTAAACCAATTGGCTTTAGGGCACCAGGTGTTAAGACACCCCTACGGACTTAATTACTCAGACTTCAGATATATATATTTTTACAACATCCTTGATCCATGTAGCGAGCTTTGGGCCAGTGACTCCCAAACTAGTTGGCTTTAGGGCACTAGGTTTTAAAACACCCTTACAGACTTAATAACTCGGATCTCAGACGTTTTTTTTTTACTCCATCACTTTTTGATATGCTTTCTCCAATTTAAACTAAAGCACTGACTATTACAAACTTTTCAATTTTAGCTCATGTCCGTATGTTACTATGTATGTTGAAAATACCTGCCAACTCAGCATATGAAGATCCATTTTAGTCAGTATTATGGAGAATTCACAAATTAAATAATTTTAAATGAAATAAACAAAAACTATCTTGTTTCGAAATAGGTTTGAGATACGTCTCAGGAGTGTAAACTCCTTACTCAGCTTTCTCTTACCAATTTCACTTTTTTAGTCAAAATAAAAACATAAAAACACAAAATATTTTTGTAATTTTTGAAAATTTTTCAATTTTTTTGTATTTTTCAAAAAATTTTGGACTAAAAATTCGTCTAGCTATTTTCGAGTCACAAAGTTCTTTCTCAATATCATCTCTTATCTATTTTTGTCTTAACCTAAACACTTCAATCATTTCTATATATATATATATATATAAAAACATAAATCAATTTTCAAGTATTCACGCATGAGTTACTTACCTAGCTTCATTAGCACTCTAAGTCCTAAAAATATCTGTCAAAACAAATGGCGAAAAGCTGTCAAAATCGCGATTTTTAGTATTCTCCACTTAACTATGATAAAATCACGTATCTTTCTAGAACAACCAAATCAAGTCAGTTTTCAATGTTTTCGGTTTCAATAATCTTTAAACACCATTTTGAACTATTCCAAGCCACTAGTTCATTTAAATTCTCAGTTTACGTGTTTTTTTGGAAAAATCTTCCAAATACATTTTCGCAAACGCTACAGAAATGTCCTGAACTCTCCGAACCTACCAGGATTTAACCAAACATATTCATAATATCATATATAACTCATAACTATCATTAAAATCAAAACACTTCATTCTACGCAAAAACCAACCTTCACCAAAAACTTACATATTTTATCAAATCGATCAAACTCGTTCCTTTTTCACTCGGATTCTACCAAATGTACATATTCAATATACTAATACTCAATCAATTCAATTTATATAATTACTCTACTATACGAAGCTACTGGATATATCCGAATATTTAACTATAAACTTGAAATTTGTGGATCTACATCGGGAAGTCTTACCGAGATTTCAAGGCTATATACGAACTCCAAACGATCCCACGAATACTCTGGAATCGAAGGAATTCCTATCGAAGTTACTGTTCATCGTGGGTCATTGTTCTTCCAAATCTTCCTTCCTCAATTCACGTGCAACCGTGCATTGAACGAAAAATCTGTCACCGCCAACTTGTAGTACTCTCTGAGAGCTTCGATTTGGCGGGTGGCTCGGGCCTTGAAATGAAGCGAGGAGACAAGATCGACAAACTCATTCCGTGTGTTTCTCTCTCATTATCACCATTCACTGGCGTCTTGGGGGCTGCCGCCGGCCACCACAAGTTAGGGGGTGGTCGGCGCACCCCATGGCTGGTCGCATCGGCCGGCGTGACCAGCTGAATCCCAAAACGTGAAATGGGGTTGGGGGGTTCAAATTGGGGATTTAAGGAAATTATAAGAATTTTACAATTTCTAAAAACTTCTAGGTTTATATAGAAAAGTCTAGGCCCCCACAAATTTGCACTTTGGTCATTCTTCATGGACCATTTTGGTAATTCTCAAAATTGAGGCCTTTCATGTGAGAATTTTAAAAAATGTTCAACATGAAAGTTGTTAGTTTTGGAAAAATGAGTCTGATGGTTCAAGAATCAACTCTATCAGAGTTTGTTTGATAATTTTATATTCGAAACAATAAACTTTTACGCGTATAATGATAAAACCAGAAATTACGTAACTGGTTCTCGAAACCACGCATTTTCCACTGCGAAGAATCTTCACTTTAAAATATTACGATCTAGTTTCTAACACATACACTCTTATTTTCAAATACTATCACATTCCAGATCCTTAACTTAATCTCTAAAATCTTCCGGAACATTCTGAAAACAATTCAGGAAATTACATTCTCTCTACCTTATAAAAATTTTGTCCTCAAAATTTCTCCATCTTTATGTCTGATCATTCAGAACTGAACTAGATACATTAACATCTTATCATTATTCCAAAGTCATTTCACTTTACACCTTTTTGAGAGTTATGTTTTGTTAGGGTTGGTGCTCGGAGTGCTAAACTGAATCGTATTTATGTCCGACTCATGAATACAAACAATTCTTTTTTCCATAATATTACTTATTTATGGTAATACTTCTTACTTTTATATACATATTCGATCTAATTACAATTAGATTGAAACTATATGATTTAGTGATATGTATATATTAGACAAAGACCCGATAACATATTATATTGTGCGTAGTTACAAAGTAGTTTGTAATTGACATTGGGAATGTTACTACTAGTAGTATATTATCAAATAAAGTTTCTGGTCAAGCTTTACTAACACGTGTCGGTTAGTAAAATCTGTTGAGACTAGTACATGTCGTATATCGAGACTTGATCTGATGATTTATCCTAATGAACAATGAGTCTTGGGAAACTCGTATAGTTGTGTAGGTGTTTATTTGATAAACACTGAATGACTCACCAAAGATTTCCTAATATATAGTACACCAACATCAACATGAATCTTATAGAGTTAAGTAGCATAGTGGTCTTTCGACTTTAGATACCACTGTAGATATATGAGATATCCTTCACACTTTGATGGTAGTCACGCCACCGATCTATTTAGATCAGACCTCCACTTGTTCGTTGGGTGTGGACTGATGCTCATGATATCCTGTGAGTATCAGATAGAATCTGTCAATCCTATATACATGGCATAGGTATCATGTACGTATTTGCGATCTAGTAAATTCATGGCCATGGTATACTTCGGAAGTGAGTTTCGAGTGTTATTTAGAGATCGTAAATTTAAAAATTGACTATATTATACCCTAGGAATTTGACGTTCTTATCTATATCCCCAGTATAATATTGATAGCCTGTGATGGATGGATTATATGTATGTAATGACCTCGACTTGCATAGTTTAGCGAAATTATCTGTGGTCGTCATAATTTATGAGTGGGTGAATTATGGACACGAAATTTGATTCCGAGATGGATACACCTAAACTTAGAGACTCCCACAATATGAAGTGTACTCGCTGAGCATTTGCCCAACGCGTTATGAATAATATATATTACTGATAATACTTTACCAAATTAAATGAGTTAATTCGAATCGTTTAATTAATAATTAATGTGTATTTTAATTATATGTATTTAAATAATTAATGTAAATAAAAATACTTATGTAATAATAATCGCATTAATTAATTATTTAGATGTTTAAATGTTAAATATCTATATAATTAAGTTATATCAATATTACATAATTATTATGCAATATATTTGATTGTTATTAGTTACATGTGGCATGATTTTATTAAGCTTAATGTTTACAAATTGGATTTGTTAACTTAATGGTTATTATTATTAATTAATTAGATTAAATAACCAAATGACCAAAATACCTCTCTTTTACCCCTAAGTCGGTTTTGGCATGATATTTAAAGTGGAAAATTTTATTTTTCCTTTTTAAAAAAGGTGACCATGGCTGAATCTCATCCAAAATGAAAGCTCCCAAAAGTTTCTTGAAGAGTCAAGGAAGAAAGTGAAGATATTCAAGAAATAATTTAAGGAAATTACAAGATAGGGAGGTAATCTTCAATAATCTTAAACTTAGAAAGCTTGTTTCTTGTTCTTCAATATCTATAATAGTTCTAGGATTTCTTCCTTTCTTATATTTTGGGGCTTTTTGATTTGGTGGATGGATTTGGAGGCTTAATGCATGTGTGAAGTTAGATTGGATACTATTATTGTAATATTAGTTCAACTTTGTCATTTGATGACTTGTTGCCATTATAGAGTGTTATGACCACTCTTACAACTCCTAGTATTGTTCTTGAGTTCTTCATAGGTGGTGGCTCTGGTTGGTGTTAATGTTGATATGATTAATGTTGAGAAAATTAGATTTAAAGCATGAAAAATGATATTTTTGGTTACAAAATCAAATCTATAAATTCTATTTTTTGGTGATTAAAAGTATGTTGTATAAATTTATTGGATGTGTTTTGGGCATTGGAACAATTTCAGGAAATTATTTCGGAGTTAAAATATACGAAAACGGTGAAAAACGGCGTTACCGGGTAAGTTTCGGGCTTACCTGGTGTCTGCTGTCCAAACAGTGAATTGGTCACTGTTTGGGAAACCCATGAACTACCCAAGTAATATTGCGGCTAACCTGGGCAGCCCTCATGTGTATTGGTTGGTCGGTTCGGACAAAAAAGCATTTTATGCCATTTTACAGAAAAATATTTTCATAAATGTTTCGTGATATTTCTAACCTATTTATGTCGTTATTTCATATTGAATAAATATGTTTAGGTGGAATATGAATGAATTATTCATATTTGATATTGAATAATTTTTTTGGTAACTTTAAAATTTTAAAGTTACAATTTCGCCTGAACCGCGAGCTTCTACTGCGCCTGCGCCAAAAACCCCAACAAAAATTGGTATCAAAGCAGGTCTGATCCTTCATCCATTACATTTGTCATGCTTGATATATGATATATAATCCAATTTTTATATTTCCACATGCATGTAATCTGTTGAGTAATTGATCTAGATTAAAATCTGCATTTGATTTAGAGTAAAAAACCTCTTTAGGAATATCCCCGCTTAAATAAGGCATTAAAGTAACTAGTATTAGGAATACTTGTTTCTTGGTCCGCCTTGTCAGTACAGATTTAAATGATTTCCTGATACTGTAGCTGTATCGTGCCAAAGCTGTGTAGTTATGGATGATGGTAGTTCATTTGCGCCAGTAGAACTTATATGATAAGATACAAATTCAAGTGAAAGTGGAAATCCTGAACGTGCCAAAGCTGTCAGGACTACACTGGTAGCTTGAGTTTGTCACTGAAAAGTGAAGCCTTGATACGCCTCCTTGTGTAGATGCCAAAACTGTCATAATGAGAAACGTTCATGACTAAAATCAGGAGTCACAATGAGTGTGATTGATAATGAGTTGTCTACCTGTGACTATATGTAGGCGAGAATGTGCCAAAGCAGTGAGTTGAAAAATTTTCATGGGGTCCACTTCTCACTATGGAATTCAATTTATTATTGAATTCCCATTTTTCATTGGGGATTACAATATCATGTAAAGTAGTGGGAGGCACTGCTGTGTTAAAAATCCATAACTGAGATAGTGTCTAATATTATGAAATTACCGCGTATGTTTTCTTTATTCTATATTGTTGATAGAATTAAATTTCTAATCCACTACATGCATATTATTTGTATATGTTTTCCGATTTTCCTTATGGTTGCAGATTTCTAGAATAGGTTCTAGATTTAGAATAGGCTTAGATATTGTAGATTAGTCAAAACCATCAGGAACTATTGTTCTGATTATCTTGAAAAATCAAGATGGTTAGTGACTTAGTTTCTATGTCATGATAGGTAATCTAAATAGATATATGTTTTATGATATAATTCTTTATAAAGAATAGTTTCTTGTGCGGTAAGAATTGACATGAATTTGTTCATGTCTCGAGATTCTTGACTGGCATTAAGAAAACCCCATTAGGTATTTGCTTATCTGATAATTACGTTTCTTGGCTTTAGTGACCTTTAGAGGTAGTGTCTGGCACAGTTTGCTAATCAATTATTTGCAATTGATGTGATAGCTGAAGGCAAATTTTAAAGCTAAAGAAATGAGATGTGTATAGTTGTGTGTAGAGAATATCAATTCTCACAACACGACAACTATAGGTATTGGATACCAGATCTCTCGTCTAGTTATTTAAAATATTATTTAATGATTGTTTTGATATTTGATATCAGAACTTGTGACTATTGGATAGTTACATATTCTTTATAAATATTTATTTCATATTTTAATATGACTAGTAGTGTCATTGATGAAGAGATAAATATTAAGAAAAATATTCGGTTAACTAAATAACTTAGAACAATGCTTTATGAGATTTTATCACTTAAGCATTAGATGCTTATTCCGTATGGTATTGGATGGTCTGATACGAGATTTCACCACATATCCTTATCTATTTAATGAATATTATATTCAGAAATGTGAATAAATCTCATTTAACTAATGATCGTCATTGGACCACGGATTTATTACCCTAATACATTGGATGTATGTAGTTTAATGAATTATAAATTGCCTTGGATAGTTTTCTTTACTTCGTAACTTAGTTAGTGAGTTGTCATGACTTAGTTACGTGTTTCTAAAAGAACGCATATTGAAAGTCTTGAATGGTTCAAGAACTTTCAATATATTTATGATGAAACGCGGATAAAATATTTTGAATGGTTCAAAGATTTTCGATTTAAAGTTTTGAAAACTCTATCTTTAAAATTCATCATAAGTATTTGAATTGTTCAAAGATGTTTGATATGATGAAACATATGAATTTATGGAAATTAATAAATGCGATTCTTGCTCGATATTATTCTTCTACTATTCCATCGTGATAAAATTGGTAAGTGGGAGAAAACAAATCTTATATGATTTGATTCGTTTGATATTGAGTGTTACCAAATTAGTTTCAATGCCCTTGGGGATATGCTCTAGTAATACTAATTCATCATTTTAATTATTGTTCCATTAATTTCTACAGTTACGTATATGATATGTATAGGTAGAAAATTTGAATCTTGAAAAGTTTGAGATTAGAATCTTTCTTTTGTATAATGGTTATCTAATTGAAATGTACTTACCCCTCGGAGGTACAAGCAAAAGTTTATCATTTATTCTATTTAATAGAATATTGTATTCTATTTGATAGAATATCTTTTCTACGATCCCGAGTAATTAAATTATTTTATTACTTGGTGTGTAACATCAGTTGTTGACCATTGTAGAAAAGACTTGACTTATTGAAGTTAAATGTTAGAGTGATAAACTATAAGTGGAACTGTATAATTAATAAGATGAAAAGACCCTTAGAAAGCTTCCATATAAGTTCAATATCATGTCAGAATCATTTACAAAGTATTTGATACTTAATGGTTATGCTGTTTTCTTATTGAAGAAAATTATCCTATAACTTATAGGGGGAACGATATATGATATCGATTTTGGAAGTTAGCATTAAAATTTAGATCTAAGATTGTTCATAGCATACTACGATCAAGTTTTGAACTTGATTAAGCTTTCGTTATGAATTGTTCATAA
>SKCR01005452.1:0-25831 GCA_019454045.1 Zanthoxylum bungeanum | reverse complement strand
TGCCTAAAATAAACAAATCACATACTAAATCAAAATATAATCATGCCTAATTAAAATCAATCAACCAATTATATTCCCAATCTAATAAGATTATTCCCAACTTAAAATATTGTATTCCTAATCCAAGCCAATCAATATTCAACCTTCCCTATCTAGCCAAGATTTGTCCCCCCTCAATCTCTTGACTTCCCTTAACCAAACCAAATCAAATCCCTTTCCTTGTCAAACCTAACCCTTTGCCTATAAAAAGAACCCTTCACCAACCTTCTCAAGGGTTCCCGAGTCCCTAGCTAGCTACCCCCCCTACTCATACACAACACACATAAAAATTACAGGAGAAGACACCCAAAAACAGTAAGCAAAAGATAAAGAGGAAATAGGAGCAGACGGAGTTCGAGCCGCAAGAAAAACAGTAAAGACAACGAACGAGAACAGTGAACCAGTGAACCGGAGAGTTGCGGAGCATCCACCCTTCCGACGATCGTTGTACCGTACATCCGAGAGGTGATTTAAAAGGTTAGACCTGAGGGTACCTTTTCATTAGTTTATATTCATTTTTTATTGAATTCTATTCGCATGAGAGTCGTCTATGAATGCATGTTGTGGTCTTTGAGTAGATAAATATGCATGAATTATGAGATGTAATATGTTGTGGGTATTGGATGAATGAGAGATGTGTCAACTCTCGCGGTATATCGGATGGAAACCCGGACATAAATTTCATAGCCGATTCGCTCCGATGGACGGTAATATGATCTGTACTCGGGCCACAACTCCACGTACCGCTTGGGTAAACGTCACCATCTTTCTTTTGTATTGTGTTGCTTTTGTTTATTTAGTTTGCTTACTTAAATTCAATATGTCGTTAGTTATGCATGTTTCAACCAAGCGCATGGGCTTAGTGAGTTAGTCCAAAGGTCCTCCATTTAGGAGACAAAGAGCCGAAAAGGCCACCTTCGTGACACTACTTCGCCGCGCCGGTTGATGTATGTTCGGTTGGACGCAAGATACGTTCAATCGGGCATACTTAGTTTGATGTTATTATCTTTATTTTCGTATGTATAAGTCAATCGAGTGTTGGAGTTTAATCAAGTCCACAAGATCACAAACATGCATAAAAACGAGTTGAATACACAAAGGAGTAAGGCGGAATTCATACTCACATTGATGGGTTTTGATGAAATGAAACAAAGTCCAAAAACGCACTGCATGTTGCTGCCTCCATCAAGCTCGGTTTTGAGCCTTCACGAACTGCAGTGGACTGCCGGTGGGGCTGTTTTGATGCTCCAAATTCGGCCATGAGTGGTCTCCATGAAAGCTCAAAGCTTCAAGCTCCAAAATGAATCCAAGCACATGAATTCGTTTCCCTATCACCTAAGTATGCTCAAGGTGTGCTAGCACTTGATTTTTGCCACAAAAATCATTATCTTGCTTCTCCATTTTCGGCAGAAAACAGAACAAGAAGGAGAGAAAAAACGGTCCAAGACCGAGAGAGAAAGGAGAAGCCTTTTGGCTCCATTTTGTCTAAAACATGAAGACCAAAGGAGAGAAGAAGTTTGTCACGTGAATGACCAAATAAATAGCCAAAAAACGTGAACAATAATGACCAAAGTAGTGAGTCACGTGAATGACCAAAAGATTTGCCAAAATCTTGTACTACACATGGTCCAAGAGAGAGAAAATGATTTATATATACTTATATCTTTATCCCATTTACCAAGTAAATGAATAAAATATATATATACAAAAGTCCTATCAACTTTCCAACAATCACTTTTCTATATTCACATCATGTCACTTTAATAAAGTGACAACATGTCATATCACATCACTCAAAGTGATAAGTAATTTGACAATCGATGCGACTAGCGATTTGACGCTTGATGTGACTTCCGTGCCGCGTTCGAATTCGAAATGCGAACGCGCTCGCAATCACTCTCGGGCTCGGGTTCGCTAATTCCAAATTAACGAATTTTCCGTCGCGTCGTAATTAAATGATTACGCCTAGCGAATTCACTATTCACGTCGCTAACGAATTAATTCTAAATTAATTCGTTCGCCCGAATTAAAATCTAATTTTAATTCCGCGTCGAAATCCAATTTCTAATAATATATCGAATATATTATTTTATCGATTAATTCCAAATTAATCGTTCTCTCTCTTTAATTAATATTTTATCCCAGATAAAATATCTCCGCAATTAATCCCAGATAATTTTCTCTCTCATCATCGAATTAATCCCAGATTAATTTTATCTCTCTCTTCTAATTAATCCCAGATTAATCAAAGTGCGAGTCATACGTCATCGGTGAATCTTCAGGAAGCGACCCATGAGATCTCCGGATATGTTGGCAGTAAATACGATCGTCGGACTATCCGAACACGTAAGTACCTCGTACTACGTTATATCGATTTACAAGACAAGGTTGGCTTCTAGCAAAGCGCCATGCCTACCCAATTCTCCAGAAATATTCTTATAGGAATATATAGATCTGTATCAAGCGTAGTATAACCGTAGTATTGTGTATATCGGCCCAGTATCGGATAATCACGTGCTAGGGCTGGGGCTGGATAAGTGTCTGCCCCGTCCGAAACACTGTCGGATGTCTGGTAACATAGTCTCTATAATCGGATATACATGACCTGGTCACAATATCCCGATTGGTTGCGCAACACTCAAGAGCACTAGTACCGTATCCTGCGTGACATCATCTCCAAATGACTGAAGTGATACTTCCGTCTTGACATCACACCCAATACACTACGACTCTCTGATAAACCCAGAAATGGTGTACACAGAACCGGTTAAAGCCCCCTACCACCAAGACCAAAGTTTATCGATTATCGTAAGTATTAGCGATGCAAGTCTCAGGTTAAGACTATACACACCTACCTCGATTTCGGCCTCCCATAGACACATAGTCATAATACCAATGGGATTCCGAGGGGTCTATCCAGAGCGAAGCTGTTTCCCGTACCATCGGTGAAACACGACCTCCTATCGCACTTGCATAAGTATCCAATACTTATATATATGAGAACTATGCCGTTGTGCCCTCACAAACGCGCACAAGTGCAATACTAGCCTATTCCGCATTATCGATGTCCAGTCTCGATAATACTACGGCTAGGGATATTTAATGATTAAACCTTCGGTACTGATACTGTCTCATATCATTCTCAGTCCAGGTACTAATCATGGGGACCTCTCTTCATTTATATATCTATGGTGATCTAATCACAAATGATGAGAGTGCAACTTCCTTGTCACATAGTTAATTTGCTACAACAACACAATGATCTGTGCAAATAGTGACGCTATGGGTCATTTTGTCCAACATCGAGCGCATGGGCTTAGTAAGTGTGATGTGAGATCCCTTATGGGGAGGGGTTAAAAGCCCTTTACCACGACGCTTTGCCGCGCCGGTTGATGTATGTTCAGATTGGATGTAAGATGTGTTCAATCGGGCATACTTGGTTGATGTGATTGGTTCTGTTCTTGTATGTGTGACATGACGCGCATGGGCTTAGTATGTTGGTCTAAAGGTCCTCTCTTTGAGAGATCAAGAGCCCCAAAAGGTCACCTTTACGGCAGTGCTTCGCCGCGCCCTTTTATTTTCTGTTTATGTATTGCATCCTATTTCATGCATCAGGTCCGTGTCCGTTCGAACGCGTTCACGAACGCAATTCGAACGCGCATACATTTTGCCTTATCATGCATCAGGTCTCATTTCCGTTCGAACGCGTTAACAAACGCCATACGAACGTGAGCATTCTGTTTCATTTCCGTTCGAACGCGTTTACGAACGCTACTCGAACGTGAGCATTCTGTTTCATTTCCGTTCGAACGCGTTTACAAACGCTACACGAACGTGAGAATTCTGCTTCATTTCCGTTCGAACGCGTTTACGAACGCTACACGAACGTGCACACACTGAACTGAGTCTGTCTTATTATATTCATGCATAATTGTCTATTGATTGATCTTTCTTATACAAATGTGTCAATGTATTACAATTCGTATGCTTATGTCATGATAACACTTGAGTATTATTTCTCACGGTATATCGGATGGAAACCCAGACGTAAATTCCGTAGCCGATTCCGAATGGACGGTAGTGCGGTCTGTACTTGGGCTACAATTCCACGTACCGCTTGAAAAGTGCCCATATGTGTGCTTGTATGGTCCATATGTATGCTTGTGTTTTCCTGAATGTGATATGTAAATTAAGTTGTATGTTCGCCGCTATCTTGATATATGTTAAGCATGCAACTTTAAATATGAGATACATGTAAAAACGTACACATAAGTTTTATTTTGCATATGAGAATTTAGAAGCATGATACTATTGGAAATAAGTGTTACTTAAGTTTAGTTAAATTATTACATGAATCCTTTTCATTACGAGTGACATAAGTAAGGGACCATTCTGAACCAACGGTTTGAGGTCTTCCCTTGCGAGGGGTGAGTGCGGCCTTAAATCTTTGTCCCGGTTCACACCGGTGGCGACTCCATGTTATGTAATCCTTCCCAAACTAGGCCGCGAGCCTAAACAGCGTCGCCCAGGTCCTATTGTCTACAGTCTGGCGACTCCACTGGGGATAGAGAATTGGCCCCGAAATATTGACTTGTGTGTTTGGATTTATGTTTTAATTGACCGTGTCTATAGTGGATAAAGTGAGGGTTTAATCAAAGGCATTTTTAGGCTAGGTAATGGTTTGGTGTCCTCCTTCATTCACTACCTTTCTAGAAGGAAAAGCTGTGAAGGCACCTAGATAGCCATCTACTCGTAGCCTATTGTGATAGACTAATTTGGATGACTCGTTGTTTTATTCCTGACAACAAGCGATAAGAGCCTAAGAGGCTTGGGTATTTAAGTGAGCCTCGCTCCACCTTCCCTCTGGGGGATCTACAACGGGAAATCCATTTGACAGTCCGTCACACACCATAGCTCATTGGCACGTACCTTAGTGTATAAAAAGGGGTGCGCTCACTTGGTTGCTCGAACCCTTGAGTGGGGAGACCTAGTTGTGGGCCATCCTTCGCCGGTGATAGCCTTTGTCTATACTCTTACTAACCCACCCATAGACCGGGTTGGCTAAAGTAGCAATTATTTCCTTGAATATGTGCTTGTGGACCATCCTCATTTGGATGCAGTTGGACTATTGTCAGAAATGCAGGCTTGTTGGGCCATTTAAACTGGGGCAAGTTCGTACCTTATGACTATTAGGCCAAAAGCTTCTGAATGTTGATGAGCCATTGTAGAAATTATTGTTGTATGTTTGCATTATCTTTCTTTGTGCTTGTGTTCGGAACATTACCATTGGATTTAGTTGGACTCCTTGTCATGAGATGTGAACTCGTTGGGCCATTTAAACTGGGACGAGTCCACTCCTATGGCAGTTAGCCCAAAAACTTCTAAAATGATGATGGGCCGATTTGTGTGCAAATTTTAAAGAGTTGATATATTTCTTGTATCACATGCATCAGATGTATCACATGCACCTCATGCATACATGCACCATGTTAACTCCCTTTTGATTTAAAAGCCATCATAGATGCATGTTGGTTAGGGAAGATGACAGACTTGTCAAAAGACCAAGCAGCCACCAAGAATACTGGCAGAAGACCTAGCTCAATGGGATAGGAAACTCAATCATGCATGCATGCATACACGTAACACATTTTGCATCCCTTTTGTGTGTTGTTCTGTTTTGTAATAACAGGTTTCAGAAGAGAAAAAGAGAAAGCGGCAAAGACAAGACAACCAGAGTCAGTAACATGTGAGTAGTAGTTTTGGGGATGAATCCCAGGGTCGAGGCCCACATCGCCAGAGTGTTGGAATGAATCACGGGGTTGAGGCCCATGTCAGCAATTTCAGAATGAGTCACAGGGGCGAGGCCCATATCAGTATCAGTCTGGGGCGAGGCCCATGTCAGTATCAGTCTGGGGGCGAGGCCCATATCAATATCAGTTTAGGGCGAAGCCCACATCATTCTGTGGGCGAGGCCCACATCAGTATCAGTCTTGGGGCGAGGCCCGTAGTCTGGGGGCGAGGCCCATATCAATATCAGTTTAGGGCGAAGCCCACATCATTCTGGGGCGAGGCCCACATCAGTATCAGTCTTGGGGCGAGGCCCGTAGTCTGGGGGCGAGGCCCATATCAATATCAGTTTAGGGCGAAGCCCACATCATTCTGTGGGCGAGGCCCACGTCAGTATCAGTCTGGGGGCGAGGCCCATATCAATATCAGTTTAGGGCGAAGCCCACATCATTCTGTGGGCGAGGCCCACATCAGTATCAGTCTTGGGGCGAGGCCCGTAGTCTGGGGGCGAGGCCCATATCAATATCAGTTTAGGGCGAAGCCCACATCATTCTGTGGGCGAGGCCCACATCAGTATCAGTCTTGGGGCGAGGCCCGTAGTCTGGGGGCGAGGCCCATATCAATATCAGTTTAGGGCGAAGCCCACATCATTCTGTGGGCGAGGCCCACATCAGTATCAGTCTTGGGGCGAGGCCCGTAGTCTGGGGGAGGCCCATATCAATATCAGTTTAGGGCGAAGCCCACATCATTCTGTGGGCGAGGCCCCATCAGTATCAGTCTTGGGGCGAGGCCCGTAGTCTGGGGGCGAGGCCCTGTCAGTAGCAGTTGGGGCCGAGGCCCACTTCAGCAATCAGTTTTGGGGATGAGTCCCAGGGTCGAGGCCCACGTCAAACGCAGCAGGGAATGAATCCCAGGGTCGAGGCCCACATCAACAGAATTTTTGAATGAATCCAGGGAATGAATCCCAGGGTCGAGGCCCACATCAGCAGAATTTTGGAATGAATCCCAGGGTCGAGGCCCACATCAGCAGAATTTTGGAATGGATCCAGGGAATGAATCCCAGGGCCGAGGCCCGCATCAGCAAAATTTTGGAATGAATCCGAGGGTCGAGGCCCACATCAGCATCAATCTGGGGGCGAGGCCCATGACAGTAGCAGTTGGGGCCGAGGCCCACTTCAGCAATCAGTTTTGGGGATGAGTCCCAAGGGTCGAGGCCCACATCAGCATCAATCTGGGGGCGAGGCCCATGTCAGTAGCAGTTGGGGCCGAGGCCCACTTCAACATCAGTTTTGGGGATGAGTCCCAGGGTCGAGGCCCACATCAAACACAGTTTGGGAATGAGTCCCAGGGTCGAGGCCCACATTACATCAGTATCAGCATTGCCGCCGGTATGGCATTCTGGGGTCGAGGCCCATATTACATCAGATCAATTCTGCCAATAATGGCACTCCGAGAATGGAGATATAGTCCGGGAATGGACAGTTCAAGAATGAACAAGCCGAGAATGGCAATCCAAGAATGGAGCAGAGTTCAAAAATGAACAAATCTGAAATGACACTCCGAGAATGGAGATATGGTCCGGGAATGGACAGTTCAAGAATGAACAAGCCGGGAATGGCACTCCAAGAATGGAAGCATAGTTCGAGAATGAACACCTCACAGTAAAGGTTCGGGAATGGACCAACTCACAGAATAGTTCGAGAATGAACACCTCACAGTAACGGTTCAGAAGAAAGCCTGCATCCAGCTCAGTACGAGAATAAAGCCACATTCAGTAATAGTTCAGGAAGAAAGCCTACAAGCTCAAGAGGAAGAAAGCCTCATATCAGTATAGTTTGAGAACAAAGCTCAAGGGGAAGAAAGCCTCATGTCAACATTCAGGGAACAAGGCCCTCAGCTCACAATGGGAACAAGACCCACGGGAACAAAACCCAACACTCAACAATTCAGGGAACAAGACCTTCAGCTCAAAATGGGAACAAGACCCTCAGCTCACTTCGGGAATGAACCAGGGGTCGCATCATGTCAGCTTGGGGGCGAAAACCATATCGGTTGAGGAGCGAGGCTCCACATCACATCATGTCAGCTTGGGGGCGAAGCCCATATCGGCTGAGGAGCGAAGCTCCACATCATCATTTTCGGGATGCGTCCTAGGGTCGAGGCCCACATTTTGTCAGCGGTATTGGGATGCGTCCCAGGGTCGAGGCCCCCGTTGTCGGTTGCAGCTATTGGGATGCGTCCCAGGATCGAGGTCCACTGCATCATCATTTTCGGGATGCGTCCCAGGGTCGAGGCCCACATTTTGTCAGCGGTATTGGGATGCGTCCCAGGGTCGAGGCCCCCGTTGTCGGTTGCAGCTATTGGGATGCGTCCCAGGATCGAGGTCCACTGCATCATCATTTTCGGGATGCGTCCAGGTCGAGGCCCACATTTTGTCAGCGGTATTGGGATGCGTCCCAGGGTCGAGGCCCCCGTTGTCGTTTGCAGCTATTGGGATGCGTCCTAGGATCGAGGTCCACTGCATCAGCGGTATTGGGATACGTCCCAGGGTCGAGGCCCCCGTTGTCGGTTGCAGCTATTGGGATGCGTCCCAGGTTCGAGGCCCACATCATCAGCAGCATCGAGATGCATCTCAGGATCGAGGTCCACTGCAGTATCAGCTCAGCTCGAGACAGCTAGCTAGCCAGGTAAGTAAAATGCATTGCATAACTTTGATAGGATTGTCACTGTTGCACATTACACAAGTCCCATCAAAGTGGGGGCGACTGTAGGCACTGCATTTTTACGCATAAGTCCCTATGATGAGTCTCATTTTGGAGACACTACCTTTTAGTCACGGAGGTCACGGGAAACGGACATCGGAAGGGGAAATTCAGAATAAACAAGGTTCACTGTTTTCGTTGGTGCCGCGTTCGTGTTTACGTTCGAACGTCAAACGGATTGCGGGCGTTGGTGCCGCGTTCGAGGAAGCGCGTTCGAACGGTGTCGGTAATTCTGGTTTTTCTGCTAGCCTCACATCCAGCCCAATTAGCCCCCAAAGCCCATAAAACACATCCCAATTTAAATAAATAAATATTAATTAAAACATTAACTAATAAGATAATAATTAAATTAATAAATAAATAAATAAAACATATACCAAACATAAAATAAACAATTACCAACTTAAACTAAAATCATGCCTAAATAAACAAATCACATACTAAATCAAAATATAATCATGCCTAATTAAAATCAATCAACCAATTATATTCCCAATCTAATAAGATTATTCCCAAACTTAAAATATTGTATTCCTAATCCAAGCCAATCAAATATTCAACCTTCCCTATCTAGCCAAGATTTGTCCCCCCTCAATCTCTTGACTTCCCTTAACCAAACCAAATCAAATCCCTTTCCTTGTCAAACCTAACCCTTTGCCTATAAAAGAACCCTTCACCAACCTTCTCAAGGGTTCCCGGTCCCCTAGCTAGCTACCCCCCTAACTCATACACAACACACATAAAAATTACAGGAGAAGACACCCAAAAACAGTAAGCAAAAGATAAAGAGGAAATAGGAGCAGAACGGAGTTCGAGCCGCAAGAAAAACAGTAAAGACAACGAACGAGAACAGTGAACCAGTGAACCGGAGAGTTGCGGAGCATCCACCCTTCCGACGATCGTGTACCGTACATCCGAGAGGTGATTTAAAAGGTTAGACCTGAGGATACCTTTTCATTAGTTTATATTCATTTTTTATTGAATTCTATTCGCATGAGAGTCGTCTATGAATGCATGTTGTGGTCTTTGAGTAGATAAATATGCATGAATTATGAGATGTAATATGTTGTGGGTATTGGATGAATGAGAGATGTGTCAACTCTCGCGGTATATCGGATGGAAACCCGGACATAAATTTCATAGCCGATTCCGAATGGACGGTAATATGATCTGTACTCGGGCCACAACTCCACGTACCGCTTGGGTAAACGGCACCATCTTTCTTTTGTATTGTGTTGCTTTTGTTTATTTAGTTTGCTTACTTAAATTCAATATGTCGTTAGTTATGCATGTTTCAACCAAGCGCATGGGCTTAGTGAGTTAGTCCAAAGGTCCTCCATTTAGGAGACAAATAGCCGAAAAGGCCACCTTCGTGACACACTACTTCGCCGCGCCGGTTGATGTATGTTCGGTTGGACGCAAGATACGTTCAATCGGGCATACTTAGTTTGATGTTATTATCTTTATTTTCGTATGTATAAGTCAATCGAGCGCATGGGCTTAGTAAGTGTGATGTGAGATCCCTTATGGGGAGGGGTTAAAAGCCCTTTACCACGACGCTTTGCCGCGCCGGTTCGATTGTATGTATGTTTGATAGATATGATGTTCAATCGGGCATATTGTTGGTTGTTGTTTTGTTTGTGACGTGTATGTGCGTGCGCGCTGGTGTAGTATTTTGTCTAAAGGTCCTCTCTTTGAGAGATCAAGAGCCCCAAAAGGTCACATTTACGGCAGTGCTTCGCCGCGCCCTTTATTTTCTGTTTATGTATTGCATCCTATTTCATGCATCAGGTCCGTGTCCGTTCGAACGCGTTCACGAACGCAATTCGAACGCGCATACATTTTGCCTTACCATGCATCAGGTCTCATTTCCGTTCGAACGCGTTAACAAACGCCATACGAACGTGAGCATTCTGTTTCATTTCCGTTCGAACGCGTTTACGAACGCTACTCGAACGTGAGCATTCTGTTTCTCATTTCCGTTCGAACGCGTTTACAAACGCTACACGAACGTGAGAATTCTGCTTCATTTCCGTTCGAATGCGTTTACGAACGCTACACGAACGTGCACACACTGAACTGAGTCTGTCTTATTATATTCATGCATAATTGTCTATTGATTGATCTTTCTTATGCAAATGTGTCAATGTATTACAATTCGTATGCTTATGTCATGATAACACTTGAGTATTATTTCTCACGGTATATCGGATGGAAACCCAGACGTAAATTCCGTAGCCGATTCCGAATGGACGGTAGTGCGGTCTGTACTTGGGCTACAATTCCACGTACCGCTTGAAAAGTGCCCATATGTGTGCTTGTATGGTCCATATGTATGCTTGTGTTTTCCTGAATGTGATATGTAAATTAAGTTGTATGTTCGCCGCTATCTTGATATATGTTAAGCATGCAACTTTAAATATGAGATACATGTAAAAAACGTACACATAAGTTTTATTTTGCATATGAGAATTTAGAAGCATGATACTATTGGAAATAAGTGTTACTTAAGTTTAGTTAAATTATTACATGAATCCTTTCATTATGAGTGACATAAGTAAGGGACCATTCCGAACCCAACGGTTTGAGGGTCTTCCCTTGCGAGGGGTGAGTGCGGCCTTAAAATCTTTGTCCCGGTTCACACCGGTGGCGACTCCATGTTATGTAATCCTTCCCAAACTAGGCCGCGAGCCTAGAACAGCATCGCCCAGGTCCTGTTGTCTACACTAACACTTGACTCAATCACCCACAGTAAGCAAAAACCCATCATTCCAACCTTTTCGCCACTGCTACATGCTTTGTTGGTGTGACAACCTATGACTTAACTGCTCCGATACTATTTCGTCTAGCAAGGTCCCTTCCCAAGGAGATCCATTTACCAACTTCATTCATATCACAGCCTTCTAGAAGCCCAAACCTCCAAGTAAGACATACGTCATATGACTCCATTACAGGTTGGCTTGTGATCCCATCTTCGTTCCTTGGGTCCGGATATAGAGATATATGATACTTGTCAAAGCTCTCTCTAGCTTCCTTAATCAAGTCAGGTTGTTAGTATAGACCCCTCAAGTCGGTTTCCTCAAATCCTCAAATAAACCCAAATCTAGCACTTCTTCTCTAAGTCGGGTCGACGTGCCAACTTGCTTCATCTTCAACTAATTTAGGTCTCGCATGACCTCCTTTGTCTGATAAGATCAAGTCTTTCTGTCAACCCCATCAGTCTCCTTATCCAAAAAAAAAAACCCATGTCTCTTTAAGCCATTGACCCTCTATTATGTATTTTTGGACTAAACTATGGGTGTTCATAGGGTCGGGTCAACCCGTGACTCGACCCGACCCGCGCGGGTTTAAAAAAAATTTACAAATTTTTGACCCGACCCGAAAATTTCGGGTTGAACAACGGGTTTGATACTAAAATCCGACCCGACCCGACCATATAATATTTTAATTATTTCTTGATTTCTTCGCTGAACCGGCAGTAGTGACAGAAAGATATGGACTCATATTGGGTGGCAGCACGAAGGAAGAAAAGAGGTTTAAAGAGAGATGGAGAGAGTAAAGTTGGGGATGATAATTTAATTAAAGGGATGAGGAGGGGAAAGATGCCATGCAAAAGAAAGAATTGACACGTTTGAACCACTGAGAAAAAAAGGGTCTATGTCTCCTTGGAAAATTTGAATTTCTTGTCTCGGCTGCCTTGTTTCTTTTATTGTGCAATGCAAGATAGATACTACTAACACTCTCTCCAACATAGATATCATAGATAATTATTTTTTTAAAAAAATTAAAAATATAATTAAGTAAATATGAAAAAAAATTAAGCCACAAGTCAAGAAGCATCCTCCTTTCTTTTGTCGGAAGTGACTATGATGTCCTTGGCATTATGGACGGTAGGCTGTCTAATTAGGCTGGAAAGCTTGTCCAGTTCTTCTTAATCACCCTATGATAACTATTTTTTTTAATAAATATAATATATATCAACTACGGTAGTTAATGGGGACCAATCGCCTTAATTTATTATTGCGTACAAATCCTAAATAGTAAAAAAAAAAAAAATTAATGACCCGATGACCCGACCCCAACCCGATTGGGTTTTAATTTCATGTGACCTGACCCGCAATCCGATTTTTCCGCAACCCGACCCGATCGGGTATCACAAAATTTCAAAAAATCTGACCCGACCGTGAACACCAGTAAATACAATATCTATCATACCTCTCTTCAATATTTTTCAGGGTAAAAACCTATCATCAATATATTTAATTAAATATTAATAATAAAATTAATTTAATTTAACGAGCAAAGTATCCAAATTCCAATTCAAATTTTAGGATTCATGATCTTTCTTTATAGCCAAATCTCCGAAAGGAGATTCTGTTGTATTGACTACGACCTCGACCTCGCATGTAACAAAGTGAAGTGGCTGGGACAAAAAGGGCCCACCTAATGGTGTGGACATTGTAGCTTTCAGTAAAAGTCAAACAATCAAACAAAAATACTTTCCCGGAAGATATCAAAATGCTTTTAATTAATTGTACTTTATATTTTTTTCAAGCTATAATAGTTTGGCAAATTATTAGCGTACATCCCATCTTTGATGAAAGTTTGAATTTTTTCCAAATTTATCAATTTTCCACCTAATATTTTAAAAAGTGATATTTTCCATCAAATTTACTAATTTTTTAAGGTATAAAATATCTTTTTCATAATTAGTTTTGAGTGTTAAATATTTACCATTATTAATTTTGAAGTGTGAAATATCTTTTTAAAAATTCAGAGTGGACCATCGATAAATTTAAAAAACTAGTTATTTTTTGAATTTTTTTTAAAGATTGGGTGAACTATTGATAATTTTCTATATATATAAATCAAATCCACTCTTACTCATATTAGTATTAAAAACAAGCTCCGAACTAGTATTTTATTTAGTCATAATTTCCTAAAAATTCTTCTAATTAAGTCCAATATTGATTTGACCCTATTATTTTTTTTTCCTAATTTACCCTTAATCACATATTCAATATATTTAACAATCAAGAAATGGACATAACCATATTCATTAACTAAAACCTATAAAGCGTCGTGTGCTTCGCAAATATACGGCCAGAGATACATTATGTTGTAATTGTAAATGCTTACAGAAGTTTAAGGAAGGAAAATGATAAAGAGTTGTTCATGTTCTTGCAAATGCACCTGCTGCATAATTCCAGTCCGCTGTACTGAGATAGATAATTCACAATTCTATTATTTAATATTATTAAATTTTCACAAAGATTTTACTAATATTAAATTTTGTTAACTCAAATTAAAAGTTGAGTTTAAAGATCACTTATTAATTAAAGACAATTGTGACTACTTTACCTTGTAGCAAATATTGCATATCTCATATGGTGTTTTTTATTTATAGTTAATTTTTTTATTAGAACTTATTCAGTAGAGCTTCTACTAACAAAGTCTTAGAAATAGAGCTTTTTGTAAAAAAAAAAAAAAAAAAAAAAAAAAAAAATTATTGTTTTGTTGTCAATTAGAGTTTTTATTAAAGGATATCATCTATAGAGATGTTATGGAAGTACAAGGATAAAAATTAATTTTAGCCTTTGTCCACCACTTGTCTTTTTAAAAAATAAATGTGATTATGTCTGTAACTGAGGTTAATGTGATTGTGACTATGACTTAGCTCTATGTGACTTAGTTAAATGTAACTTATGTAAGTGTGACTTAGGAAAATGGGATTGTGACGGAGCTCAATGTGACTGTAACTGAAGTAAATATAATTGTGTTTATGAATGATGTTAATATAACTGTGATTGTTAATTTAACTGAGCTCTACATGACTTAATTAAACATGATTTATGTAAAGTGTGACTATGACTATGACTAAGTTTAATGTGCCTGTAACTAAATTAAATATGATTTAGGTAAAATGTGACTTTAGGTAAAATATAATTGTGACTGAATTTAATTTGATTTAGGTAAAATGTGATTGTGTATTATGAGAATAGTGACATTTTTCTGTAAGTACAATCACATTTTAGATTGTGTATTATATGTGACATAACGAATTTGAAGTTACTCTTGACTTTATAAATATCCGAATTTGACAGAGGTTTCTTGATAAAATTGTAGATATGAATATTAAGTATATGTGAAGTTTTACAAATTGTACTTTTGAATTCGGATTAAGAAGATATGAGTATTTAAAAAATAACTGGTATGACAGTCACATTTTCAGGCTATGCGACGTAGCAAGATTGGCTACTTTTGACCTTGTAAACGTCTGAATTTGAGAGATTTTTCTTGATAAAAATCATAGGCATAAATGTTAAGTGTATGTCAAACTTTACAAATTGTGATTTGAAGTTTGGATGATGGAGATAAGATTGTTTAATTAGCTGGTCTGATAGTCATATTTTGTGTGAAAGTCACATATTTAGGCACTGCGACACAATGACTTCTGAGCTAATTTTGACCTTAAGACATACCAATTTTAGATAGATTCTTTGATAAAAGTTGTATTATGATTGTTAAATATATATATATATAAGATTTTAATATTATAATTTGGAGTCTGAATTTAAAAGATATGAGTGATTGAAAATGTCTAGTAGTGTCACATCCCAATATATTCAGGACATGACCGATAGGAGACAGTGTCACCATCTTCATAAGCCACCGACATGGACATACATGACATAATATAACCTATGTGTACATGTCTTATCATGAACGAACGTGTACATGCATTCCTCATAACCTACCCAAACATGACAAATTCTGAAAACATGCATAGCTGACACATTTTACACATAAATTACACAAAGTAACTTTACATAATATGATCCATATATAAAGACATCTTTCGGCCTCATGGCCTATCATGATAAAAATAAATGTAAATGGACCCATGACATGTGCCCCTAAAACTGCAAAACCGGTGCCCATCATCTCCAAGTTAGTCAATCTTATGATACAAGTCTTCACCAAAAGGTTGCTATCAACAATATTCGGTAACAAAAAACAAAGTGTTTTGGGGGGATGGGTAAGTCGAGAGAACGACCTAGTGAGTGAATGTTGTAATAAAAATATAAAATAATATAACTTGCAAAACTGCAGGTGTTTAATAACTCATATTCTTGAAAACATGAACATCTGAACATAAAGTTTAAATACGATGAAAATATTCATATAACATGTATTTGTAATAACTTTCATGAAAATGACACCCATATCGTAGCTTGGGGGCATGAGACCTACTTAGCGGGAACCTAACACCGCGTAAGCATAAGAGTATGAACATAAACATGAATAAGCCTAAAAGGGTTTCAAGAACTATTAGGCAACATGAGCATACTCGAGTAGTTAAATATGAGGGACGACACTCTACTAGCATTTGTAAACAATTTCATCCTTTTTTGTAATGAACTTGGAACCAATCTGAATCATGTAACATAAACTCATAAAATCATGATCACGTGACATAAATAAGTATGTAAACTTAGCTTGATATATATATATATATATATATATATATATATATATATATAATATATATATATATTTGCTATGATTTTGAGATGTAACAACATACACATACACTTGAATTGTCCAATATAGAACATAGCAAAACAAAAATTTTTTATAGATTTAAAGTTGGATATTCAATAACTAGAACTTAGTTTATAAAACATTTAAAAAAACTTATCGACGTTGCAGATATAACCAAATGCCTAAAACCATTATAAGGTGTCCAAGCTATTTTAACATTAATACTATCATGATTATCATGCTTATTCCCTAATGCATCCTTAAGACCTCTTACGTAATTCCACCAGCATCGGCCAAACATCATCACTCTCGGGAATCACCATCCACCATCACATCTGTTGGACAATTATGACCCATAGCGTCACTATTTGTACAGATCATGTGTTGTTTTGTACAAATTAACTATGTGACAAGGAGATTGCACTCTTATCATTTGTGATTAGATCACCAAGATGTATAAATGATAGGAGGTCCTTATGATTGTTTCCTGGATTGAGAATGATATGAGACAGTATCAATCCACGAAGGATAAATCATTAAATATTCTAGTCAGAGTATTATCGAGATCGGACATCGATAAATACGTAAAAGACTAGTATTACACTTGTGCGCGTTGTGAGGGCACAACGACATAGTTCTCATATATTGGGGTATAGGATACTCATGCAAGTGTAATAGGAGGTTGTGTTTTACCGATGGTACGGGAAACAGCTTCGCTCTGGATAGACCTCCTCGGAATTCCATTGGTAGTATGACTATGTGTCTATGGAAGTCCGAAATCAGGGTAGGTGTATTTGGTCTTAACCTGAGACTTGCACCGCTAATAATTGCGACAATCAATATACTTTGGTTGTGGTCGTCCAGGGCTTTAACCGGTTCTGTGTACGCCTTTGCCGGGTATATTGAGAATCGTAGTGTTTTGGGTGTGATGTCAAGACGGAAGTGTCACTCCAGTCATATGGAGTTGATGATCGCGCAGGGATACAGAACTGGTTCTCTAAAGGGTTGCAACCATCGGGATAATATGACTTGGTCATGATTATCCGATAATAAAGAGACTAGTTTCTCGTAATCCGATATATGCTTCGTACGGGGCAGACACTGTACCAGCTCCAGGCCTTGCATGTGATCATCCGATACTGGATCGAAATACGCAATACTACGTATACTACGCCTGATATAGATCCTTATATTCCTGTAAGGATATTTCTGGAGAATTGGGTAGGCATGGCGCTTTGCTAGAAGCCAACATTGTCTTGTAAATCGGTATAAACGTAGTACTAGGTACTTACGTGTTCGGATAGTCCGACGACCGCATTTACTGCCAACATATCCGGGGATCTCATGGGTCGTTTCCCGAAGATTCACCGATGACGTATGACTCACACTTTTATTAAACTGGGATTAATTAATGATGAGAGAGAAAATTAATCTGGGATTAATTGCGGAGATATTTTATCTAGGATAAAATATCAATTAAAGAGAGAGAACGATTAATTTGGAATTAATCGATAAAATAATATATTCGATATATTATACAAAATTGGATTTCGATGCGGAATTAAAATTAGATTTAAATTCGGGCGAACAAGTTAATTTAGAATTAATTCGTTAGCGACATGAATAGTAATTATGCTAGGCATGATTATTTAATTAAATTAGATTTAATTACGTCGCAACAGAAAATTCGTTAATTTGGAATTAGCGAACCCGAGCCCGAGATTGTTTGCGAGCGCATCCGTATTTCGAATTCGAGTGCGGCATGCAAGTCAAATCAAGCGTCAAATCGCTAGTCGCTTCTAGCGTCACATCATTCGTCATCAAAGTGATAAATCCAATTTCGTATAATATATCGAGTATATTATTTTATCGACTAATACACATAATTGAATTTCAAAAATCCATTTACCAAAAGTCAAAGCATTAGAGCTTTGCCAACTACCACCATCAATCACAAAGACAAGTTGTCATATCACTCAAAGTGACTAGACATCACATCAATTGATTGACTAGTGATTTGACGCTTGATGTGACTTATGGGCCGCACTTGAATTCGAAATGCGAGTGCGCCCGCAAACACTATCGGGCTCGGGCTCGGGTTCGCTAATTCCAAATTAACGAATTTTCCGTTGCGACGTAATTAAATAATTATGCATAGCAAAATCACTATTCACGTCGCTAACGAATTAATTCTAAATTACTCGTTCGCCTGAATTAAAATCTAATTTTAATTCCGCGTCAAAATCCAATTTCGTATAATATATCGAATATATTATTTTATCGATTAATTCCAAATTAATCGTTCTCTCTCTTAATGATATTTTATCCCAGATAAAATATCTCCGAAATTAATCCCAGATTAATTTTCTCTCTCATTTAATTAATCTCAGATTAATAAAGTGCGAGTCATACGTCATCGGTGAATCTTCGGGAAGCGACTCATAAGATCCCCGGATATGTTGGCAGTAAATTCGGTCGTCGGACTATCCGAACACGTATGTACCTAGTACTACGTTTTTACCGATTTACAAGACAAGGTTGGCTTCTAGCAAAGCTCCATGCCTACCCAATTCTCCAGAAATATCCTTACTCGAATATGTGATCTATTTCAGGCGTAGTATACATAGTATTGCGTATTTTGATCCAGTATCGGATGTCACATGCTAGGCCTGGGGCTGGAATTGTGTATGCCCCGTACGAAGCACATATCAGATCTCTGGTAACTAGTCTCTTTAATCGGATAAATATGACCTAGTCATAATATCCCGATAGCTGCAGCATATAAGAGAACCAGTTCCGTATCCTACGTGATCATCATCTCCACTATGACTGGAGTGATATTTCCATCTCGACATCACGCCCAATACACTACGATTCTCAATATACCCAGAAGAGGCGTACACAGAACCGGTTAAAGCCTTGGACGACCAAAACCAAAGTATATTGATTGTCGCAAGTATTAGCGATGCAAGTCTCAGATTAAGACCAAATACACCTACCCTGATTCGGACTTCCATAGACACATAATCATACTACCAATGGAATTCTGAAGGGTCTATCTAGAGCGAAGCTGTTTTCCGTACCATCGGTAAAACACAACCTCCTACTACACTTGCATGAGTATCATATACCCAAATATATGAGAACTATGTCGTTATGCTCCCACAACGTGCACAAGTGTAATACTAGTCTTTTCCGCATTATCGATGTCCAATCTCGATAATACTCTAACTAGGGATATTTAATGATTAAACCTTCATGGATTGATATTGTCTCATATCATCTCAATCCAGGAACTAATCATATGAACCTTTCATCATTTATACATATTGGTGATCTAATCACAAATGATAACAGAGCAATTTCCTTTGTCACATAGTTAATTTGTACAACAACACCATGATCTGTACAAATAGTGACACTATGGGTCATAACTGTCCAACAATCTCCCACTTGGCCTATAGCCAGTCACTCAAGTGTCCTACACCCGAACTATGTACGGTTCGCTCAAACTTCTGCTGAGGAAAAGGCTTTCGTCAGCAGATTTTCATGATTATCATATGATGCGATTTATACGATCATCACATCGCCATGATGTATGATCCAAACGGATCAGATGAATAATCAAAGTATATATTTGGATCGTTGATGAGACCATTGATTCTTTAGCCTGCGTTGTAGCCTAGCTCAGCTGCTAACAGAATTATATCTAATCTAATT
The DNA here is from genome assembly GCA_019454045.1 of Zanthoxylum bungeanum. Lineage (NCBI taxonomy): Eukaryota > Viridiplantae > Streptophyta > Magnoliopsida > Sapindales > Rutaceae > Zanthoxylum > Zanthoxylum bungeanum. The sequence goes on along the minus strand of SKCR01005452.1, from coordinate 5,978 downwards.
AGATTTATTATCAATCCAGAAGGCTTCTATTGCTGCCTCAGCTGCAGCAATAACCCACTTTTGTTGTTTATTCGGTAACAGTATCTTGCTTGGAAGATTTCCAGCTCACTGTTCCGTTATTCAAACTTTGTAGTACCGTTGTTACGACTTATAGTCGTTATTATCGGTTAGGAAACTTGCAGTAATGAACCCAGTCACTTCAAGTTCTCCTTCTCCTTAGTATAAGACAGCATCCTTAGATCCTCTAAGATACTAAAGGATGTTCTTAACATCAATCCATTGACTATCACTTGGATTGGCCCGATTGTGTCTCCATATGCTCAAAGCGTATGAGACACCAGGTCGCGTACATTTTTCAATGTACGATTTCTCGGAGAGTGTTAACAACTTTAAATCTATCCCAGTAGATCTTTATTCCTAGAATAAAGGTTGTCTATCCCAAGAATTCTACGGAGAATTTTTCATGAAAGCCAAGCTTTCACCGATTGTATTTATGGGAATATCATTTCCAAGAAATGATATGCCATCATTATTTAGGACATTGTAGGCACTGCATTTTTGCATATAAGTCCCGATGATGAGTCTCGTATGGAGACACTACCTCTTTAATTGTGGAAGCCGCGGGAAACGGACGTCGGAAAGGAAGGGTCAAGAATTGACACATTGTTGGATTTAATTCGCTGGAGTAGCTGCAGGTTCGCTTGTTGGACCTCCGTTTTAAAACACACCCTTAGCTCAAAACCCCACATGTCACAAATTAAATCAAATCAAATTAAATTAAATTAAATCCAATTAAATTAAAACAAATCACCTTCCTAATTTAAATAAATCACATGCCTAAATTAATCAAATCAAATCAAATCAAATCCCCCTTCCTAAATTAAATAAATCACATTCCAAATTAAATTAAATCAAATCAAATCATATTCCTAATTAAAAGAGATCAAATCTAATCAAACCAAATCACATCCCTAATTAAAGAAAATTTTCCTTATCCCACACTAATTAAAAATATCTCCCCAATTAATGCACAAATCCTTCTCCTTCCCAAACAAGGATAACCCCATCCCTTTGCCTATAAAAATAACCCTTCACCAACACATCCTACGCTAGCTCATTCACATAAGACTCACACAAAAAATTATCCCTATTACCGCCCAACAACAAGCCAAAAGCCTTCCTCACAGTCGCACCATAAAGCCTCCACTCACAACCACTCATGACTTCACCCTAACCCTTCACTCAGCCTGCGCACCACAAGTCTCCCCCACTCACGTTGCAATCTCATGCATCAACGCCACAAGACAACCCTCACGCACCACGTTCATTCCCATCAAAGCCGCACGTCCCTGACCAACTCACTCACGCACCAATTACACGTACGGCCCTTCAATCAAAACTCCACGCCTCAGCCTTCATTCAACAGCCCCTTGACCTCACAGCCCACACCCTTCACAGCCCCACTCACGCTAATAACAAACCTTTAACACCCCCTTCGCCAATTAAACAAAACATAAAATAATACCCCCTGACCAGCAGCGCTTCACGCCAACTGCCCAAAACTGCACCCAAAAACTGCCCAAAACAGTCCCCGAATTAACCCAAAACTGCACCTAAAACACTGCCCAAAACAGTCCCGAAAACCACCTAAAATTAACCCAAAACGGCACCCAAAAACCGTAGCCTAAACAGTCCAAAAATCGCAGCCCAAACTAGTCCAAAAAACCGCAAAACAGTCTCCTAATTACCAAAAAACAGTGACCAGAAAATACAACAAAAACAGCAGTGAAACGGAGTAAAAAAAGAAGCCCAGACAGCGAAACAGCGAGGAAAAATGTTGGATTAGTGAACTAGAAAAGTTGCGGAATATCAACCATTCCGACGGCCGTGTAACGCGCTTCCGAGAGACGACAAAAGAGGTTAGACCTGAGGGCACCTTCTTTATTTATTATCTTTCATTTTTGTTATTTATTTTAATATATTATCGCATGAGAGTCGTTTGTTGAGGCATGATGTGAATTTCGGATGAACGGAATGCGTGTTCTCTTTTGTGGTATATCGGATGGAATCCCGGACGTAAATTCCGGAGCCGAATCCGAATGGACGGTAGTGCGGTTTGTACTCGGGATACAACGCCACGTACCACTTAAGAGACACGTATTTCGTCTCATCCAAACTTGTGTTTGAGCATGTTGTAGTTCGTAGGTTATTTATTTGTTATTTAAGCATGATTTAGCTTAGTTTGTTATTTATTTTCAAAGCATGATTACGTTATTTTAGGCATGATATTTTGTTTAGTTTATGATTATGTTTAAATTTCTATTTATTTATTTTGGTTTGATGGTTCAATGTGCTCATTGTGTGATATTGTGTGTTTGCCCTTTAAAGACTTACTTTCAAGCATGCAAACTTAGATTATGAGTTATTTTGATGAATACGAACTAGACATAGGTTACCCTTGAGCATATATGTTGAGTAGATTCGGTTAGTTTATTGCACAAATCATATCATCATAAGTGACATAAGTAAGAGACCATTCTGAACCCAACGGTTTGAGGTCTTCCCTTGCGAGGGGTGAGTGCGGCCTTAAATCACATTTTCCCGGGTCACACCGAGTGGCGACTCCATGTTATTTCTCCGGTTTAGTTCCCCCACGGACTATTTCTTACTCCCAACTGGGCCACGAGCCTAGAATAGCGTCGCCGATTTCTGTGTCCTACAGACATCACATCCAGTGTGCTCCCACTAACCTCCTTATATACACAAGAATCATTTTCATTTTGAATTAAATCATATACCATTATGATTACATCAAAACGATAATTCCAAGAACCCTATGCTTGCATCAATCCATACATGGATCGAATAACCTGCAAACCTTGTTTACTAGTTATGGTATGACAAAACCGTCAGGATGTTATAAACATCCTCCGAAAGGTTTCCATTTAAGGAAAGCGATTTTGACGTCCAGCTGCCATATTTCATGAATGAAACATGCAGCATTAGCAAGCATTATCCAAATAGATTTACCGTGGCAAAAGGTAAAAGGTTTCTTCGTAATCGACACAATGTTGATAACGATACCTCTTCGCTACAAGCCTAGCTTAGTATGTTGGTATGTTGCCTTCCATGTATGTCTTCCTTGAAGACTAATATAGTACCAATAGGCACAATGCCTTCCGGTACAACAACCAGTATCCAAACTTGGTTGTTATACATGGAATCCATTTTGGACTTCATGGAACTTTTCCATAATAGGGAGTCAATACCTTGTATCATTTCCTTATACGTAGTCAGTTCGTATTCCTCAATAAGATTGACATCTTTATGAGGTGAGATCAGAAACCCATACCCCATGTTGTTTTTTGACTCTCTCCGACTTACGTGGTTCTTGTGTATTCGAAGATTATTGGTAAAGTTTCATCCTTGATGAACTATTTATGTTCCATTAAGCAATTGGCGCCAGGAAAAGTATTACTCTGATTTTCATCGAGTTTTACTATCCTCTCACTTACCACTGCATATAGGTATTCCTCTTAGGAAAACCGCATGGCGAGCAACAATTACATTGTTCTCTAGTGAGTTGTATAAGTACTATACTTTGGTTTCCCTAGGATAACCTACAACTTAGGCACTTATCCGATTTGGGTTCTAGTTTGGTATCATTCAAACATATGCCTAGCATTCCCAAATCTTCAGAAAGAGAAAACCCAGTTTCTTTCCTGTTCATATCTAATATGATGTCTGTCTAACAGATTTTTATGGAACCTTATTCAAAATAAGTCTTGCACTGATTAATGTGTATCCCTTGAAGGAAATGGTAGCTCAGAGCGACTCGTGATTAACCTTATCATGTCCAACAAAATTCGATTTCTCCGTTTGGAAACACCGCTAAATTGACGTGTTCCGGGAGGATTCCTCATTGAAAGAATACTATACTCTTTCAAGTATACGAGAAACTTATTGCTTAAGTATTTTCCACCATGGTATAACCGTGACGGTTTAATACTTTAGCCGATCTGTTTGTTTAATTCGTGTCAAACTCTAAAAGTTTTCGATTTGTGTTTCTAAGGAAACACATAACCATAACGCGATGCCACATCCGTAAAGGTCACGAAACATTCATATCCACATCTAGCCCACTTACGTCACTATGAACGAGGGCTAACAGATCGGTGGCACTTGCACTTTTACCAAGTAAAAGCGTTATAGGAACTTTGCCTAGTAAACTAGATTCGTAGACTTTATTTGAATGGAATCAAATTTTTCCTAGTACCCACTCTTCAAAAGTGTGGATATATGAGTCTTGTTTAATTGTGTCCCAGACATCAATGCCACAAATAAGTCTCAACTGATCTACTCAGTTTGAGCTATTTGTTTGTCATGTTATACGTTTGAGATTTATTTATATTCAAAATATAAATACTGTTATTTACATCTAATGTGTTTATCTCAATATCATCTTTATAAAATAAAACACTTTAGTGTTCTATAATATAAAGGTATACCCGCAACGGGTTAAACCCTGATACAGAGATAATGTATCTAGTCAAACTAGTTACATTTTAACAGTTTCCTAATTTAAGTACACACCCGAAGGGTAGTTCCTAAACTTAGGTATCTATGGTTAAAACAGTGACTTTCGTCCCGTTCTCGATTCACAGATGGATCTCATCTGAAGTCAGTATCCTGCTCTCAGCAGATTCTACACATCAGTACATATTCATGTACCACATCCAGTATCTAAAATCCAATTTTAATACTAGTTGCGAACATCTTTATAGCAAATATATTTGAAGTCAGAGCCTTGCCCGTCTTCGGTTCCTTCATGTTTGCCTTGTCCATACGGCAATCACGCTTAGGTGATCCCGTTTGCCACAGTTTTGGCAGATATTTTGGGATATGTCATTCATCTTCCTAGAAGATTCTAATGACTTTGCCTTTGCCCTTTTCACACTCCAGAAGCCTTTGGCCAAGCCTTGGCCTTCTAGAATGTAGAAATAAGATGCGCCTTGCGCTTCTTGCCCTATTGCAAACTTTGGCTTTGTCTCCTTGAGAATGGCCATTAAATCTCCAATAGTAACCTATTGCAATTAGTTCTTCTAAGATCTAATAATAGATCTATGAAGATCCTTCAATTTCATTTATCATACTATAAGGATCTAATCATTTATTCTGATTAATAAATTAAGGAGTCTATGCGGCAAGCTTAATGGATTAAGCACTAAAGTTATCATCACATGAATCTTCCAAAGATCATGCTCTACTATTTGCTTAACTCCGGGCTTAGGACTAAGATGTTATTTTATCAAATAAAGTAACTTCTTAGTTTTCAGGACTATCCTGATTCATTATTCCCAATTTGAAAATTAAAGTCGTTTAAATACATTTTCACCCAGGATTATGTTTTAAACACTAATCTTTCAATTATCTTGATTCTAATAGTCCAACTATTTAATCAACGATTTTAGGTACTATTAATTATAATGATTACTATAGTCCAACTATATAATCAACTATTATTTAGTTGGTTAAATTCAATTATATTGATTACTATTAATCCAATTATAAAATCAACTATTAATTGAAATAGTTTGAATACAGTCCAACTGTTTAATTAAAACAACATTAATTATTAGTCCAACTAATAATTAATGTATGGACGAAATATTTGAAATGAGCACGTATGGCAAGTAACTAAACGAATATTGAAAATTTAATACTTGCCTCCCACTATTTTTTGGCGAGCCTCTAACCCTCTGTGGAGTACTCGGGAAAGCTTGTTTCCTAGTGGGCTAGGATCCCGTTAAATAACACACAATCTTGACTTTGGCCAACAAATTGTATGATAATTAACTAGGTAGATCTCTAAGATCAATTGGATCCCATCAAATTCCTAGATCCAGTAGGTGGACATCCAAGTCCAAAACATATATCTTATATATGCCAATATATCCAATATATTGCCTAACCTTTTT
>SKCR01005451.1:0-25813 GCA_019454045.1 Zanthoxylum bungeanum | reverse complement strand
TCATCATTCTATCAGTAAAACACACATTCATTCTCCAAAAGCAATATTAAACTAAAAACAGACTACAAAAAATGTGTTTTTTGTTTCAAAAAGAGCACCCAAAATTATTTTTCTTCTACCAAATCTCCAAAATAAATGATCAAATTCTTATGTTTTCATTAATCCACCTTAAATCTATAGCAATCAAAATTAATAGAACGTGCAAAGTTCATCTCTAGTCAAAGCAAAAATTGACCAAAACAAACAGCACAAAATTTCAAATAAAATTAAATTTTAATCGCAACCCAAATTTCCTTTCAGCCTATTTTTCAACAATCCCATAATAAAATTAAATTTGAATAACATCCATCAAGCATTGATCAAACCTAATAATTTCTCTTAAGAATAAAATATAATTCAATTACGAAACCATACCTTGTGGCAGCAATCACAAGTGAAAGGCAAGAAATCGATCTGCTTGCAGTCGGAAAGGCTGCAATGTTTTCCAAGATCTGGGAATTGCGGAGTTCCCATTCAATTTCCAGAATTTATTATTTTTTTTTAACAATCAAAATAACTAAATAAGAGTACAATTTAAATTCCCTTTTGTGTCTTTATTTATTTATTTTTTTGCGGGGGGAATTGGATTATTGGTTGTTTTAATTAAATACTGGGGAATCCGCGTGAAGAAAAAGCCGCGGAATCCCAAATGCAGGAGAAGAAATCGCAAGAAGTCAATATATGAGGCTTCTGTTCATATTTTCTTTTGTGAATAGACTTGTTATTTATATAAGCCATCAGCCATGCCAGAAAATCCGGAATTTGAGGAAATTATTTTATCCGACTAAAAAAATAGGCAATGTTAATAATAATTTGTCATTCCAAATAAAAATTAGATTGAAATTTATAGAATGATTTGAAATTCTCCTCGAATTCTGATTAAAATTTGAGTTTCAAGATTATTTGTTATGGAATTTGAAATGATTTTCCGTATCGATTTAAAAATTGATACAAATTCATCCTAAATCAATAATTAAGACGATATCGAAATTGACAAATCACGATCAATTCCAACCGAATGCTATAACTAAAACCATGACTCCATTACTAATTTTACTTCTTATTTACTATTAATTTTTCGTCGGAGCCATTAGCTGCTGTCATGTGTCAATCCAAAAGAAAGGTTATAAATAATTGAAATAATAAACTAATTAAAATGATAATTGAATTAGAGAATTAGGGCCAAAGTCGAATAAAATGACCTATAAAATAATTGAAACGAATTAAAATGATAATTGAAATACAATCTTATCAATTTATAATCTGAACACAAATCAAGCACATTCTCATGAACATTTTAACAATGAAACTTTGGTACCAGACTCATATTATGCTTTACACACTACTATTTAGAAAAATCTAATTACATTTGTTTATGTCCCTAATTCCATATAATATATCTATATTATATGCAGCAACGTGATTATATTCCTAGTTTGAAACTCAATTATATCAAGTAACATATTACGAAAATCAAATATTTTTATACATATTCTCATATGTATAGTTATTCATACTTCTTTTTTCTCATGAAAAAATTAAACATACCACAACCAAACGCAAGCCAAATTACTAAATAAATTTAAACTTACCCCACTATAGTTTGGTGAGTTAGAGTTGAGTCAATTAACAGAGTCACAGAAACCAATTAATTTCAAGAAAATATAGATATTAGATAACTAATTATGAATTTTTACTAATAATGTAATATTGATAAAATCTTAAACTTTTGATTTAATTTTTAAAATTATTATATATATATATATATATATATATATATATCGTTGAAAACCTCACCGCCAAACCACCACTTCCGGGCTTAAGCGAAGTAGGTAAAACCTCTGGTTGTCCCGTGTAACATCCCCCTTCCGGAGATACTACCGGAAGGGAAAATGTTGAACTATCCCTCTGAGCCTCTAATTATCTGACAGTGATCCTCACTACTGATCTCATCTCGAAAATAAACTCATAAATGAGACCCTTGCCCAACTCAATTACTCATAATCATGTATACAAAATATCACATTATGTAACTCTTTCATGAACACTTGACTTGTAACAGACACAATTTCAACTTATACAAAATGTATGATACATGACTTTTCTTGAACTGTGACTGACGATGTCTCTAACTTGACCAGTATCCATCCTCTTGAGCTCGTCCTCTGGGTAACCTGCAAAACAGGAAAACTGGGAGTGGGGGGTTAGATTATTTGTACGACCTAGTGAGTGGACAATTAAAAATGAAAACTAATTCTTTCTGAAAATTCATGGTTAAAAAAAATGATATCCTCCCAGAAAATTATCTTTTCTGAAATCTCTTTCTTATCTGAAAACTCAACTCTTTGTGAAAATATTTTCTGAAAACTCTTTTATAAAACTAATCTTTTCTGAAAATCTGTTTCTGGAAATACGTTTTTGAAAATCTGTATTTAAATATCTATATCTGAATATTTGGCGCATATGGGAGTTACGTATCGCCGTCCCCCCATACGCGAAATCTGACGCTTGGGGGCATCCCCCCGTACGCAAATATCTGGTGGTCTTGGGGTGTTATGTCTCGCCGTCCCCTAAGCCACAAATCTGGAACCGGGGGTGCAGATCTATGCTACCCTCCAGACTCTGAAACTGGGATCTAGGGGCATCTGTCATTCCTTATCCTTAGCTGCTTGTGCATACGATATCTATATCCGTCAATTCTATATCTATATAAAGTTATATCTGAGGTGGGTTTTTCCCTCTTGCCTCCAAAAATCATAAAATTCAAGTTCTAAAAATCATTTCATTCTGAAAAATATTTCTCAAAACGTTCTTATTCAAACACAATTGAAAGTAATCTTGACTAACGTCCTAAGTGCTCAAAAGTAAGTTTTGATTCAAAATACAGTTTGAGAGAATGGTCCACTCACTAATTTGAAATCTGGCTGACTTCACTTTGCCGAAGGAAATTGCGGTTCTTGCGACAATATATAATTGATACACTTGATTAGAATGTAGGTTGTGGGATTTCTTAATTTAAGCAATTGTTATCACTACATGGCGTATCATGCTTGTGTCATGATGTAATATATGTATGCGAGCTGATACGAGACTCTTAGGGTGGCCTCTAACATGCTAGGATAAAATTGAAAACGGTTAAAATTTGATCCTTAAAAGAGTCACGTGTTGCGATGCCAAAGATGGCGCGTCGCGACGCTCATAACAACAGACCGAGGCAAAAAGTATTTCTTGATTTGCATCGCGACGTACGGGCTGGGCGTTGCGATGTTGCTATTACGTCGCGACTCGATACTACATCGTCATGACACCATCACGTCCAAAACTGAAATAGATGGCATCTCAAAGCTCGACGTCGCGACGCTAGCCATATGTGTCGCGATGCTGGCCTGATTCCAGGCCAACACTCATTTCTCCATAGCCAATTCCCCTAGTACAATTCAAACACCATCATCACTTATTATATAAAACTACAAAAATCAACCCCCCCACACTTACATCATGATTTGAATAAGCGCTTATCTTTCCACTTGAACTTTCCAGCTTAACAAAACTAGAATCATGTCTAAACATCAATCCAACACTTGAACTAACATCATTCAATCATCAATGGAAACAAGAACAACCATCTCTATAAGTAGGTGAAAATCGTCCCTCATGCCCCTTTATACCCTAATCTTAGTTAAACCAAAACTTAAGCACAATTTACTCTAATAAACCTCATAAACATGTATTGATGCTTGGATTATGCTCACACTTCTTAAATTACAAAGCCCCAATTCTTAGAGTTCATAAGTGTGAACATGTAAGTGAAGAATGAATGTTAATTATCTTGAATAAGGAGAAGAAATAAGAAAAATGGACTTACTTGACCAAGAATATCTTGGAAATTCACCACCATTCTTCCAAAATTTCATGAAGTTGAAGAAAATTTGGGGAATCTTTAGAGCTCCATGGCTCACGTTTTTTGGTCTTCAAAGAGATTAGCAAATAACACCCTTTTTTTATAGGAAAGAGGTGGCTAATTTTTTTATGTGATGAGTAGCTAGGATTGTGCCACCTCACCCAATTCTAGTCTATTCTCAAAATTTATTGTAACAGTTATGTTAATCATAATTTTTAACTTAATTCTGGTTCGAATTTGGAAAAATATCCAACGCGGACATTGTAGGTCTCGGTATTATCTTTCTGACGATATAAAGTTCATAAAAATAAAAGATCATATGAAAATATTACAGCCCAAATATCACGAACTGTTCGGATTTAATCTTGGAATGAATTTCATATCAGAACTGCGAGGATTTTCTGAATGTCCAAAAAGTCCTTCCTTGAGCACATACATGTTTGAAAATGATATACATCATGCATCATGCCTCTAATAACATAATAGTCATCAACCTTTGATAACGTACAAGTCGCCGGGATTACCGGGTGTTACAAATTCTCCCCCTTTAAATATGATTCGTCCTCGAATCCCTATTTGGATTGAACTCTCAGGTCTGTCTTGGGTTGAGGACATTTGTGTCTCTGGTATTCTTATATTCCTTAACTTCTTTTCTACTTTTCTGCTCACGAATTCAGTGCTATGACTTCTGGGAATCTCTTATTCTGGTATATTCTATTCGATTTTTATCTTAACATTTGATTTATGTACAATACCGCTCTTGTCATGCTTGCACATATTACTCCAAAGTTCATGGGTTCTAGTGAATAATTCCTTGAATTCTTGACCGAGAGATAATTCTTCGTTCTCATTCCATGAAACGTAATACTACTGTCAGGCTATAACTATGTCCATGCTTCAAAAAAACCTCATTTCTAGACCTCTAGTTTATGCTCAACATTTTCCAACCTTATTCTTTGAGTGAGCTATTAGTTCTTAAATTGGCACTATATTCGTGACCTGGCATCCCACCCACCTTAGTTCCACTAATGTTTGAAACCTCTTATATCTCTTGCCATGACAACTTAATTTCTAAATATCACTTGAAACTTCTTTTACCCTTCACGGTTAATGTATCACTATTGTACCTTTTTTTTTAGCCGGTACTTCCGAATTCCTAGAAGTACTAGTGCTTTCTATAGTTAGACTTTTTCTTATCCGACTTCCATTCTGGGTGTAAATGTATAAAAAAAGTGACCTTACTAAGTACTTCTTTACTGCTACTACATACTTGATCTGATTCTAGATTTCATTATCATAATTTAGCTATTTAACTCTCTATTTTTCCTTCACTAAGCTTTAACTGTTTATCGGCTATGTTCTTCAAGTTCCCATATCGTTGCCTATCTCTGGGGTTATGTAACACCTCGGTAACCCGACGACTACTAAGTTAGGAATGGTATAATACCTATTATATGATCATATGAAAGTGTGTATTAGGCTAATGAAATTACTTTAAGCTTATTCGACAAATTCCTTGTAGTACCGATACAGAATTCATTCTAAGGTTTAATACACACAACCTTTAATATTCGGACCATAACTTCCTCATACGATCTTCAATTTCTATGAATTTATATCGTCGGAAAGCTAAAATCGAGATCTACAATTTTCATGTTGGATATTCCTTCAAATTCAAAACAGAAATATATCGAAAATACAACTCAAATTCGGATGAATAGTATCTATGGACTAAACTAGAAAATTCTTAAAGTTTTAAACATTTTCATCATTTAATCTTTTGCATTCTGCCCCTAGTATAAAATAGGACTCTATTGCACTCAAACCTTATTTTTTGAAGAAGTAGAAACATGAGAAAACTCCATAACTCTATCCATTGCAGCAACCAAAACCTAGTGTTCAAGCTTCAATCATCACATGCAAAATTGGAAAAGAGAAAATGGAGCTTAGAAGGTTATGCTAGTGGAGAAAGAAGTGAAATCAAGGTGAGTAAAATCCAAACCAAATCTTAATTTACTGAGTTTTGAAGGTTTCATGATTAAAATATGTTGTTGGCTTGAATTTAATGTTGTGTTAGTGGTTATTGAGTTAATAAAATATGTTTTTGAGAAAATCCCAATTTGTGAAATCCCTAGGAATGATATTAAGTTGGGATCTATAGGATGAATATGAAGTATATTGGAGGGTATTGTTGATGGTATTATGTATATTTGTTGAGGTTATGGTTTAAGTGTTGATGTTGTGTTGTGTTATAGAAATGGTGAAGTTTGTGCATTTGGCACACCAAGTGTTTGATGAAATGCAAAATCATATTCAATTATGAAATTAAACATGATTTATATGTTATGTAGAGTACTTATAATAATGAAAAATCTGTTGGGGGTTCGCCGGCTTGGAAGGATTAAATGAGAGGGTGAAATAAGGAAGTTAAATAATGGTGTTGGATTAGGACTCTATCCGAACAAGTTGTGAATATTTACTTATAGGTAAAGTTTGTGGTGTCTGATTGATGAAGTGTAAATTTCTGGGTAAACTAGATACATAGGGGAGTAACATATCCAAATTTTAGAATTTTTGGACTTAAGATGAGACAAGACCGATTTATTAAAGTCGGGCAATCTGCTGCCCCTGTGCCCAGTTTTTTCTAATTGCACATCCCCTGAACGTTAGTCTATAACTTGAGTTTCTGTTATCGGAATTGAGAACCGTAAAAACCTACATAAACTACATACATCATGGACCATTCTAGTAAAATTTTAACTTCAGATCACCCCCAATTAATCACAGTGAATTTTCAAAGTTAGACATCAAACAGTGAATTTTCTAGCGATTAGTAAAATATAAGTTTCCGCTACCGCATTTGTACAACTCCAAATCTAAGCCAGTAAAATTCATAGATACCATAGATATCTCCAACACTCCAGTATATTAAGTGTCCATGTGTTGCATATTCTTTCATGTGATATGAAAATATTCTGAGTTATAAAGAAAGAAAACTAACATTGTTTGGACTTTAGATCGGCGTCGGAAGACTCGAAAGTCACCTACATCGCATACCGCATCTGAATTTCCATAGCACTGTGAGTGGATATTTTTCTTTTATATGGGAGTATTTATTTCAGAATTTTAACAATGTCTTCAGATAATGATTTTGTATATCTTGATTTAATTAACCTATACTTGAAATTGTTGATTTCAAGCGAGTTGAAAATTATGATTTACACTTTTGATAAAGCTTGGTTTCAGATTAATATTTTGATGATGAAAATTATTCAAAGGTATGATTTTATGATTTTTGAGGCATGGGGGAAAAACCCACCTCAGGTGTAACTTGATACAGATATGGAATTGACGGATATGAAATTGACGGACATGGAATTGACGGATATCGGTAACCAATCTGGATAAAGACGTGTGCACACGGGATGCAGAACTATAGATGACAGATGCCTCTACATCATTGGTACTGTGCTAGTGGGATAGCAAGGCCCCTAGACCCGAATTTTTTAGAGACATTTTGGTGGCACTGATAGCACCACTGTTTACTAGTTTAGTGGCTTGGGGGACTGTGAGTATAATGCCCCAAGACCATGGGATTATGGTACAGATTGATAGTTGATTTTACAGATGATTTTACAGATGATTTAACATATGGTTTTGTGATTGAATTTCACAAAGGTTTTTGAAAAGAAAATTTATGACTTGTATCTTATGAATTCAGAGACGGACCTTTGAGACTTGATTCTTTAAAGAGAATAGTTTTATAAAGGAGTTATCAAGAGAACTCACGACTTAGAGAAATTCTAGAAAATATTTTCTGAGTAGGAAGGACTATTTCTTGAGATGATTTTGGTTTTAGAACCATGGATTTTTATAAAGTATTTCAGATCCGTTTTAAACTGTCCACTCACTAGGTCGTTCAAATGATTTAACCCCTCACTCCCAGTATTTTATTTTACAGGTAAATCTGAAGGGCGAACTCGAGAGGATAGATACTGAAGGCAGTCACTTGGGTGTTGAGTCCACCAGGTTGAGTCCAAAAGGCAGCATAGTCAGAGCCAAGTAAATATTGCATGACATACATTGCATAGTATCAGTCTTTGAATGTGTTAAACATTAGATTTGTAGTGTTTAGTATTTTTTATTACATTATATGGAAACTAGAGATGCATTTATATAATCATTGAGTTGGGCATTGGACCTTATGCGTGGACTTATGTTTGTGATGAGTTTGACAACATTGATCACAGTTAGATGGTTTGAGGCTCATGGGGATAGTACAACATATTCCCTGTCGGTGACATCTTCCAGATTGGGGATGTTACGGCTTAGAACCTCATAGCCCTGGTCAATTTCTTCATGTACTTCTAGCTTACTATTGTTGTCTACCAATGGCTCCTATATTCAGGATATTAATCCTGAACAGATTCTCTGGTGGTCCTTCTTAATTGGCTAAAGTCTCTGAAATAAGGTGCTTATATTAAGTCTAAGTGTCAGTACATTTGTGCTTAAACTGTATTCCTCATTATTAACATTGACGTTAGCGATTTGATTCTGCTTACAATCCATACTCCTTTCGTACTTTTCAAATTCATGACTAGTATAAATCGGGTTAATCCCTCATTTGTACTAACTTGCTCTCTTTGCTTGGTTACCCTCCAGAATATTCCATCTTCAATTATTTCCATGGTCTTATTCTGTTAGGTGTTGTCCTGGTCTCAACAATATCTGTATACCTAATTTCTTTGGCTGTCTCTATGTTATATCACAATAAATCTATTTTAGGTCGTATTTTGCCTTGTTTCTAAGTCAGGTATATTGCATGGGATAATATGGGTTATACTCGCTAACTTCCTTCTGTTTCCTATCTGATGGAATTCCGGTCTTATTTCGACGCTGAGAAAGCTTGTTGTTTCGTAGTACTACTGAACTTAACCATCGAAAGTCTATTTTAGCACTTATGCACCTCTCTCATTGTTTATCTGGTATCTTCTTCTATTATCGTCTTATCTCGACAGTTCCATTTCCAAATATTTTACTTGTTATCATCTTCGTCTTTTTTCCTACTCTATTCTATACTTGGAACTTTTGTGGTCTATATCTCTGTCTCATTATCCGAAGGATATCATCTTTTAGTTGTTGTTAGTCCTGTCTAACGCTGGTTCTTTGTACTTCGTCATTACTTGACTAATGTTTTCTTTTTTCATCGTTTCATCTAGACAACTTCTCTTCTAAATCTTTTACTTAGAGCTATTTTCCTCTTCTATTCTGATCTTGTACTAAATCTAAAGGTTTTATGTTTCGGTTTCCTTCCACTACACATTCACTTATTTCTGGGAGTATCTTGAGGCGAACATCGAGGTCCATATTTGCTGCTGTTGTCTAACGAGGGTTGGGAGGGTGGGGATTGGTCCTGAAGCCTTTCTGATCATGGTGATCTCACTAACTACCTGTGTTGTAGTTATACGTGCTACTCATCTATAAGCCTGGGGCTCCCATGTTTACATATCTGATATCGGCTCCCACATCAAGGTGCTATTACTATGAACTATATGAATTACCTCTCTCAACTTTACTCCAGACTAATTCTCGTCTACTAGTCATACTATCCTTTATTGAAAATATCTTTGAGGCTCATGCTCTCTCAACACCCTACTATACACCATTTGTTATTCTTCTTATTTAATCTCAGTTTCTTAACCCCTTAAGTCATTACTCCCCTAGAAGCTCTACATCATCTTTGATAAATTAGGGTATCGTCACTAATACTTTTGGTCCAGGTGCTACTCTTCTACTAGTTCTTCTATTCTAGTATAATCAATGGCTCTTATAAATCGTATCTCTAACCCTTGGGGTTGTTCTCTATATCTCTTACTTTGGCTCCTTACTCCTTTGAGCCTTTAGTTTCTCGAAGGTTGTTCGTTCTACCATAAGGTGGTTTATTTCTTTTAGATATGGCTAGACATACCGCGAATTCAATTAACTCAAATATTATTCTTTTATGATTCTTATCTATGTTTAGCTGAACTTCTTGGCTCGACTATCTCGTTACTTCTTGATTTGTCTGTCCCGTAGGTATTCTTCTTTACTTGTCCAAATACTCATTGGACTCTAAGTTGACGGGTAAGTACATGCTTCCTATGTCTGGTTTGATGTCTATGTTCTTACTAGAGTAAGGCTACTGGAAAGAAAATTTCCCATCTGTTCTATTGGAATTAGCATCGACTCTTCTTTATCTTAGGGTTCCATAACTTTTATCAACCATTCTAAAGTCTCCATTTACATTACTGTCTTAAGCTATATTATCCCTTGTTACTATATACACTGAACTTCCTTATTACTTCCCGTAGCCTTCTTTATTATTTATTTCAATAACCTATCCATAAGTTCCATGTTGTACTTCCAACACTGGTGGTGGTTTACTCACATTGGCTACTTTCTAGATCTCTACTCTTTGTTCTTGCTATAGACTACAACTATACCGTTTAACCTTTCTGTTCACACTTGCACTCTTGCTAAATCCTGAAAGTCTCCCATCTCATAGGTCTGCCCTTTTTAAACTTTCAAGGATCTCCATTATCATTGGTTTGATCTATAGGTTCTTACTGGTACTACTAACTTACCTATTTTGATTTGGGTAGGGTTCTTTCTTTCCAATCCTTTGAAACCTTCTTGATTATTCTCTAGGTGGTCTATCTTTCACTATTCTTTATTTCTTACTTAAGATAAATTCTCGTCAAGCTTCCTTTTGGTTATCTTTATCTATATTGGTAAAGGATGGAACAATCCTTTACATCTCAGCGGGTATCTATATCATTGTTCTGGTGTTCCATATCCTAGTAGAGTCTATTACTCATATAAAATAGGTATGAGATAGAGTCCATCAGGATAATTTCCCTAATCTGGGTAGGTTAAGGCCTTTTATGTATCAGATTTCTTGACTAGATAAATTGATCATTTTGTTTGCTTATGGGCCTGAGTTTAGGTATCTAAAATCTTCATATCGTTTGTGATATCTCATGTCTATTAGAAACTCCCATGACTATCCAAATTTCTTGCTTCTCTTATGTTTCTAACTATCCTTCGTTAATCAGGAGGTCTTGCAAATCTTTTACGAGATACTTAAGGACTATTGAATCTATCTGAAGGAATTTTCTGAGAAAGAAAAGAATCTTACTTGAAGGGAAGAAACCTTACTTAGGTTTACTCAATATTTTACTCTTGTTCAGGCTTGCTATATGCCTTTTACTACTATAAGTTATGGCTCTTTTTTATTTTCTAATTTTGTATTTCTTCCTCTTTTTATGTCTGGTGGCTTAAAACATCTGTATATCTTGCTTTACTTTTTCTTATAGTTTTCACTTCTCACTCCATTGAGTGAATATTCTCAGAATCTTACCATCTGTTCTCATAACTTATCTGAGACTTCTGATAATAAGCCAGGATGTCTACAGAAGGATTCTCAGCTAGAACAAGAATTATGGTTACTGTTATTAGAAAGAAAAATTCAGATAAATTTGGGAATTCTTACTACCTGTCTATAGGCCTTTGAGGACGTACTCTAGGATTGGATATTAGAGAGGTAGTGCCTCGCATACGGGTATCCCGGAAAAACCACGTATATAAAACCCCAACACTCTACCCACTGCAGTCACTGACTCCATAGACTATACTCTGATATAATCTTTGTAACATCCCCCTTCTGAAGATGCTACCGGCAGGAATGGGCTGACCTATCCCATTGAGCCTCTGACTATCTGACTATGATCCTCACTACTGATCTCATCTCGAAAACAAAATCATACATGGGACCATTGCCCAACTCAACAGCATGAAATGCAACTAAAATACTCATAATCATGTATACAAAACATCACATTCTGTAACTCTGTCATGAACACTTGACTAGTAATAGACACAATTGCAACTTATACAAAATGCATGATACATGACTTTTCTAGAACTGTGATTGACTATGTCTCTGACTTGACCTGGTGGAACCTTCTAGTTACTGCCATCAGTATCCATCCTCTTGAGCTCATCCTCTAGGTAACCTGTAAAATAACAAAACTGGGAGTGGGGGTTAGATTGTTTGTACGACCTAGTGAGTGGACAATTTAAAATGAAAACTAATTCTTTCTGAAAATTCTTGGTTCCAAAAAAATGAAATCCTCCCAGAAAATAATCTTTTCTCAAAATCTATTTCTTATCTGAAAACTCAACTTTTTCTGAAAATATTTTCTGAAAAATATTTTATAAAACTCATCTTTTCTAAAAATATGTTTCTGGAAATCCGTTTATGAAATTCTGTATCAAAATATCTATATCTGAATATCTGACGTATAGGGGCGTTACGTATCGCCGTCCCCTCATACACAAAATCTAACGCTTGGGGGCATCCCCCCATATGCAAATTTCTGGTGGTCTTGGGGCGTTACGTCTCACCGTCCCCCAAGCCACAAATCTGGAGCCGGGGTGCGGATCTATGCTACCCTCCAGACTCTAAAATTGGGATCTAGGGGCATCTGTCATTCATTATCCTGAACTGCGTGTGCACACGATATCTGTATCCGTCAATTCCATATCTATAGAAAAAAATATATCTGATGTGGGTTTTTCCCCCTAGCCTCCAGAATTCTTAAAACTCAAGTTCTAAAAATCATTTCTTTCTGAAAATTATTTCTCAAAACGTTCTCATTCAAACACAATTGAAAGTAATCTTGGCTAACACCATAAGTGCTCAAAAGTAAGTCTTGATTCAAAAATATATAAGTAAATACATTTTAAGAGAAGGGTCCATTCACTGATTTGAAATCTGGTTGACTTCACTTTTTGGAAGGAAAATATGATTCATGCGATGATCTATAATTGATAAACTTTATTAGAATGTAGGTTGTTGGATTTATTAATTTAAGCAATTACTATCACTACATTGGGTATCATGCTTTTGTAATGATGTAATGTATGTATGTGAGCTGATAAGAAACTCTTAGGGTGGCCTTTAACATGCTAGGATAAAATTGAAAACAGCTAAAATTTGATCCTGAAAAAGTCACACGTTGCGACGCCAGACATGAAACGTTACCATGCTCATACCAACAGACCGAGGCAGAAAGCATTTCCAAATTCGCGTCACGACGCAAGGGGCTGGGCGTCGTGACGTTGCTCTTGCGTCGCGACTCGATACTACAGCGTCACGACGCCCTCACGTCTAAAACTGAAACAGAGGGAATCTCAAAGCTCGGCGTCACGACGCTAGCCATACGCGTCACGACGCTGTACTGATTCCAGGCCAACGCTCATTTCTTCATATCCAATTCCCCAAGTACAATTCCAACACCTTCATCACTTATTATCTAAAACCACAAAAATCAATCCCCCGCACTTACATCAAGATTTGACCAAGGGTCTATCTTTCAAGTTGAACTTTCCAACTTAACAAAACTAGAATCATGCTAAACAATCCAACATTTGAACTGACATCATTCAATCATCAATAGAAATAAGAACAACCACCCTTTTAACTAGGTGAAAATTGACCCTCATGCCCCTTTATACCCTAATATTAGTTTAACCAAAACTTAAGCACAATCTACTATAATCAACCTCATAAACATGTATTGATGCTTGGATTATGCTCACACTTCTCAAATCACAAAGCCCCAATTCTTAGGGTTCATAAGTGTGAATATGTAAGTGAAGAATGAATGTTTATTATTTTGAATAAGGAGAAGTGTATGACACAGAAATCGGCGACGCTGTTTTAGGCTCGCGGCCCAGTCGGGAGTACGGAGTAGCCCACGGGGGAACTAAATCGAAGAAATAACATGGAGTCGCCACCCAGTGTGAACTGGGAAAATGATTTAAGGCCGCACTCAGACTGTAGGACACATAAATCGGCGACGCTGTTCTAGGCTCGCGGCCAGTCGGGAGTACGGAGTAGCCCACGGGGGAACTAACCGGAGAAATAACATGGAGTCGCCACCCAGTGTGAACTGGGAAAATGATTTAAGGCCGCACTCACCCCTCGCAAGGGAAGACCTCAAACCGTTGGGTTCGGAATGGTCCCTTACTTATGCCACTTGTAATGAACAGATTTATGTAATAATATAACCGAGTCTACGCAACAACAACCTACATCTAAGTTTGCATGCTACCTATATCTAAGTTTGCATGCATAAAAGTAAGTCGGAATAACGGCAAATACACAATCTCATGCATACATTAAATCGCTAAGCATGGCAATGTAAATAAATAATAATCTAAACATAAACGTAGAAGAGACATAATCAAGTTCCTAATGCGAAAGAAATAACTAAATCATGCTTGGAAATAATCAACTAATAATGCATAAAAAATAACATACTAAACAACCTAATCATGCATAAAAGTAACACACTATTTCTAACAAACAAAAATAAACATAAGATCAGATGACATGAAATATGTGCGTCTCTCAAGTGGTACGTGGAGTTATTTCCCAAGTACAAACCGTACTACCGTCCATTCGGATTCGGCTACGGAATTTACGTATGGGTTTCCATCCGATATACCACGAGAGATAACACATATTTCATTCATCCCATGGTCATAGCATACACCAATCAACAATACTCATGCGAAGTAAAATAAGAAGATAAATAAAAAATAAAGGAGAATAAATAAAAAGGGTGCCCTCAGGTCTAACCTCTTAAGTCGTCTCTTGGAAGTGCGCTACGCGGTTGTCGGAAGGGTTAATGCTCCGTAACTTTTCCGATTTACTGGTTCGCTGTTTTCCTTCGTTGCCTCGCTGTTTTGGGCTGCTGTTTTCTCTGTTTTCTTCACTGTTTTGGATGATTTTTGCTGCTATTTCAGGTGGTTATTTAGGGGGCTGTTTTGGGTTATTTTAGGACTGTTTTAGGGATGATTTGGTCTCGGTTAAAGGCTTAGTTTTGGTCTTGGTTTTAGGGTAATTTGTTGATGTTTGAATCGGTCAGGTAGTGCGTGTGTTGCTGCGCTTGTGAGGGTTGAAATGCTGGTTTGTTGTGTCAAAAGGTGGTGTGTGCGTGGGCTATGAAGAAACAGCGTGTGTGCCTAGTGAAGAGACGTGTGTGCTTTGATAGGGGGTGCAGATTATAGCTTAGGACGTGTCTCATGTGGCTGTGAGGGGTGCTGAACGTAGCTGTGTCAATGAATGATAGAGTCGAGTGTCGAGATAAGAGACTGACCGCGTGAGTATTTAGGGTTTATTGATTTTGTGTGGTGTCGGTATATGGGCAGCTTTAGTGGGGGCTGATGCATTGTAGTTGTCAGAGTGTGTGCGTTATTTATGAAGGGTTTGTTGAATGAGAGGTTGCTTAAGGGCATGAGATGCGTGGTTTGTGCTTTATAAGGCTTAGGTTTGTGGGTGAAGTCTACTTGTTTTGAATGAGGGCAGTTCGTGAGAGGTAGAGGGAGGAGAGAGGTGAGAGGATGCTTTTTGTTTGTTTGTTATTTCTTTGTGTGGGGTGTGAAGGTTCTTAGGGAGAGAGAGGAGGGGTGTGAATGAGCTAGGGCCTCTAAGGTTTGGTTTATGTGTCTTTTTATAGGCAAGGGTTGGGGTTTACCTTATGTGAATAGGGAAAGAATGTTTTGTAATTATGGGGGGATATTTTAATTAGTGTGCTATAAGGAAAAATCTATTTAATTAGGGATGTGATTTGGTTTGATTTGATTTGATCTCTTTTAATTAGGGATATGATTTAATTTGATTTGATTTGATTTCTTTAATTTGGGAATGTGATTTGTCTTGATTTTAGCATGTGTTTAATGTGTGATTTTGTTATTTTGGAAGGAGGTGGGCGTGGGGTTAAAGGCTTTGGACGTGTATTTGGTTTGTTTTGGTGGGCTTGGTGTGTGGTTTGGTGATGTATGGGCTTGGTGTGTAACATGCATGGGTTTTGGGCTAAGGATAAGTTTAAAACAGAGGCTTAACGAGCAAACCCGAAGATAAGCAAACGAATTAAATCCAACAAGGTGTCAATTTCTGACTCTTCCCTTCCGACGTCTGTTTCCCGCGACTTCCATAACTTAAAGAGGTAGTGTCTCCATGTGAGACTCATCATCGGGACTTATATGCAAAAATGCAGTGCCTACAGTTGCCCCCACTTTGATGGGACTTGTGTAGTGTGTGACAATGACAATTCTATCAAAGTTATGCAATGCATTTGTACTTACCTGGATCACCAGCTGCCACTTGACTTGTCTGTTGCTTTGAACTGAGTTGATATTGTTGTGCCATACCCGGCATGCTAAACCCCATGCCCGAGGTGTCGCGGTTGTGTCTCCATACCCAGAGTGCCATACCGGGCGTGCTAAACCCCATACTCGAGGTGTGGCGGTTGTGTCTCCATACCCGGAGTGCCATACCCGGCGTGCTAAACCCCATACCCGAGGTGTCGCGGTTGTGTCTCTATACCCGGAGTGCTATACCCGGAGTGCCATACCCTGCGTGCTAAACCTCATACCCAAGGTGTCGCGGTTGTGTCTCCATACCCGGAGTGCCATACCTGGTGTGCTAAACCTTAGACCCGAGGCGTCGCGGTTGTGTCTCCATACTCGGAGTGCCATACCCGGCATGCTAAACCCCATACCCGAGGTGTCGAGGTTGTGTCTCCATACCCGGAGTGCCATACCCGGCGTGCTAAACCCCATACCCGAGGTGTCGCTATTGTGTCTCCATACCCGGAGTGCCATATCCGGCGTTCTAAACCCCATTCCCGAGGTGTCGCGGTTGTGTCTCCATACCCGAAGTGTCATACCCGGCATGCTAAACCCCATACCCGAGGTATCGCAGTTGTGTCTCCATACCCGGAGTGTCATACCCGGCGTGCTAAACCATATACCCGAGGTGTCGCGGTTGTGTCTCCATACCCGGAGTGCCATACCCGGCGTGCTAAACCCCATACCCGAGGTGTCACGGTTGTGTCTCCATACCCGGAGTGCCATACCTGGCGTGCTAAACCCCATACCCGAGGTGTCGTGGTTGTGTCTCCATACCCGGAGTGCCATACCAGGCATTCTGATGATGTGTGGGCCTCAACCCTAGGACTCGTCCCCAAAACTGATACTGATAGAGGCCTCGACCCTGAGACTCATCCCCAAAACTGATACTGATGATGCGGGCCTCAACTCTAGGACTCATCCTCAAAAATGATACTGATGCTGATGTGATGGTTCATTCCCGAACTGTGCTGTATGAGAAATGGTAGACTGGTCGCCCCCAGTCTCGGTTCATCTTTGCTGCTTTAATTAGGTCAAGGTAGATCTCCTGATGTGATGTTGCACATCAACATACTGTATTGCCTCTCACGAGATAATCCTGATAGCTAAACATATTTTCGTCCTCAACGGATGCTTCGTGTCGAAACCAGAGAACCTTCAAAGTACTTAATACACTCAAATCCGCTCGTCTGAATGAGTGATCTGAACTAGACTCCTAGTGTGTGTGTGCCAAGGCTCTTTCACCGCTTAATCCTTAAGTAAGCCAACTCGATGATTTTGTCTCGGAGAATTGGATCAGTGGGTCTAACCAACCTAGATGTCTT
Source organism: Zanthoxylum bungeanum (assembly GCA_019454045.1). Lineage (NCBI taxonomy): Eukaryota > Viridiplantae > Streptophyta > Magnoliopsida > Sapindales > Rutaceae > Zanthoxylum > Zanthoxylum bungeanum. The sequence goes on along the minus strand of SKCR01005451.1, from coordinate 8,308 downwards.
GATCATACTCTGTGATTACTTCCCCGTACTCAACATGATATGGTTTTCTTTTTTTTTCTTTCGTCTCTTTTTGAACTTTTTTTTTCTCTTTTTCTTTCTTTTTCTTTTTTTTTTTTCGACACACCTACCCTTTAAGGTAGCATTTCTCCTCACGGTGGTCCTAATACTCGCCCATGGGTAGCTTCATGCTTATCGGTTATAGATGGTCTATTTTTTCCTTTTCCTTTCAGAGACTTCTTCATTGTTTCCAACCATATCATATATCATAGCATAAGTAAACCATGATGGACATCTAGGCAAACGGTCATTCACTGATCCGCCATCTCTTTAACTAGTCATCTCGCCGACCACTCAGGCTTCTTCTGCTAAAATCCCGTAATCAAGTGCTCGTGAGTCTAGCCGAGAACAATCCACTCAGAATACCGGATGAGAGCACATCTCGCACTTATCGTTTCTAAGGTTTCCCTATAGCAAACAATGTCATCACCGGACATATGCCTAACCATCAAAGACTTTTTTTTTACTCACTCGCTCCACGAAATTCTTCCTCTCAACTACTGATAATGGGGGCTTCGCCCCCTGAGATTCATTCCCGAAAACTGATACTAGTGTGGGCCTCGACCTTGGGACTCATCCCCGAAACTGATGATTATGTGTGGGCCTCTACCCTGGGGATCCCTTTCTGAAAACTGTTGATACTATTTTTTTGCTCTCAGTTTGCTTGTATTTTGCCGCTTTTCCTTATTTTCTTCGAGACCTGTGAACACAAACAAAACAACAAAATAAAAATGCGTGCATGCGATATGTATGTATGGATGTGTGGAGGTACTCCATGTTCCTGTTGGGTTAGACCCTCATTGTGCTCCTTGGCTCCATGTGCCTACGCATGTCTTTGATCGCCCCCTGGGTCTGCTTATAGTTTCCTCCTGCCGGTTCTCTTCTGGTGATTGTGCAGTTCTCTTTTGTCTGAAACCTGCAAACACAGAACAAACATAAAAATTGCAAGTACGTTATGTGTATTCATGCATGCATGGATGAATTTCCTATCCCATGGGTTAGGTCTTCTGCCAGTTCTCCCAGTAACTGCTCTGTCTCTTCTTCCTTAGGCGAAATATTACTTCAGTCTGTCCACGTTGATTGGCTCGGTGAACTCGTTCCCTTCTAAGTCTGACAGTCTCACTGCCCTGTTTCCTATTACCTTCTTGACTACGTATGGCCCTTCCCAATTAGGTCTGAACTTTCATCTCGGGTCCGTCGTTGATAGCTTTGACTGTTTAAGTACCAGATCACCCTTTCTGATTTTAGTAGGATGCACCTTCTTGTTGAATGCTCGAGCCAACCTCTTTTGGTATAACTGCATATGCTGTAAAGACTTTCTTCTATTCTCATCCAGTAATGCAAATTTTTCAAATCTCTACGAGGCCCATTCTTGTTCAGGTAACTCTGCTTCTGCTAATACCCGCATAGACTGTATCTCAACTTTCACTGGCAGTACTGCTTCCATTCCGTAGACCAAAAAGTAAGGCGTGGCTCCCGTCGCTGTTCTCACATATGTTTTGTACCCCCACAGGGCATACGGTAGCTTGTCGGCCCAATCTTTGCAGTTCTCCGTCATTTTGGATAACATTTTCTTTATTATCTTATTGGCTGCTTCGACTGCCCCATTCGCTTGTGGTCGGTAAGGTGATGACTTGTGGTGTCCTATCTCGTACTTCTATAGCATTGCCTTTGTTTCTCATTGAAACTGGACTCCATTATCTGTTACTACATGATGCGGCATTCCATATCGACAAATGATGTTCCGAGCTATGAACTTCTCCATCTATTTTGCTGTAACGTTGTGAAACGACTCGGCTTCCACCCATTTCGAAAAGTAGTCTATTGCCACTACTATGAAGCGATGTCCATTCGAAGCGTTCGGTCGAATTTCTCCGATCATGTCAATTCCCCATGCTGAGAAAGGCCACGGCTCTGACAGCCGTGCAACTCTGTGTGCGGCAGATGATTCAAGTTACCGTGTGCTTGACAATCCTGACAATGCTTTACCAGCTTCAAGCAGTCAGCTTCCATGGTCGACCAATAGAAGCATTGCCTCACTATCTTGCGGAACAAGTTTAATCCGTTCATGTGCGGTCCACATACTCCGGCGTGTACTTCTTCTATTGCCTTCTGAGCCTCTTTTTTTCTTAAGCACTTCAGTTGAATGCCATTTGCCTGTCTCTTGTACAGTTCTCCCTTCAGACTCACATATTGGGAAGCCAACTTCTGAATGGCTATCCGGTCCTTTCTGCTCACTTCTTCCGGGAATTCCTCGTGTTCTAAGTACCGCTGAATATCTTAATACCAAGGTTTCCCATCGTTGACCTATACTTTCAAGATTCTTTCTATCTCATAAACCGGTTTGCTTGCCGTTGTCAACACTAGAGGTCTCATTACCAATTTCTCCGGATTTTCCCAAGTTGCGACTAGTGTAGCCAATGCGTCTGCCATTTGGTTCTCTTCTCGTGGCAAGTGCTAGAATTTCCAATCGGGGAGGGCCTGTGCCAGACTCCTGAGGTGGAATAAGTAGGTTTTCAATCGTTCTTCCTTCAATTCCCATTCTCCTTGCATCTATCGGACTACCAACATCGAGTCTCCGTAGACTTCTACATTTTTAGCTCTCAAGACTATCAGTGCCGTCAGTCCAAAGGCGCATGCTTCATACTCGGCCATGTTGTCATCAAAGACAGAGATATCATCATTCAATCTGTTTGGAGGGTCCTCACGCCTCACATTCTCAGAGCCTCTCCAAGCACGGGCTACAACCATATTAGCCATAGCGGCGGTCAAAGCTTGAAACTGCTCAGTAACCTTAGTGAGACTAGTCTCCAGCTGATCCATACGAGATCCCTCGTTAACTAATTCGCTCATGTTCGCTAACAGCCTTTTGACGAGTCTTCCCTCTTTCCTAACACAACGAGTATCTATGATGGCTTTTAAGACACATAGGTTAACATGATGCGTGTATGCATGAGGTGTATGAGATATGTGCTATGTATGGAATGTATAAGTCGGCCCATTATCATTTTAAAGCATTCAATCATACTATTTGGCAGTGCAAACTTGTCCCAGTTGAAAAGGCCCAACAGGTTTATACTTTTGCGATAACATGGCTAAACAACTTCAAATGATAAAAGGCCTAAACATAAAGTGGCCCATCGGTATTTTAGAAGCTTTTGGCCCGATTTCCATAAAGCACGGACTCGTCCCAGTTTAAATGGCCCAACAAGCCCATACCTCATGACAAAAAGTCCAACTGAATCCAAATGACAACTGTCCTAAACGCAAGCATAACAGAATAGTTTCTATTGGTCCTACAACTACAGTTCATATGCGGTTTTACAGGGATAGATAAAGGCTCTCTTCGACGAAGGATTGCCAACAACTAGGACTCCCCACTCAAAGGTTCGAGCGACCAAGTGAGTGACCGGCATAAACACACACGTATAACGCAAGCGCACGTATCGTTCAAGTAGTATAAAAATATCGATCCCACGAAAACTTAATACCTAATCTATTAATTTTATGAGGTCAAATGATTACTAAAATCTAACAGGTTGATTGATTGATTTGAAATGGTGATGATTCTAAATTTAAAAACAAGTAAATAAAATTGCACAAAAGTAGGTTTAAGAAAATTCAATATTAAAAACTATCTAGGGTTGTGAATCTTTCTAATACCTTTTAAAAGATGAAGTGGTTATTTCATGTTTGTGTAATAAATCAGTTTACTAACCTGGAAAAATAAATTATGCGAAAGCCTCTGTCGATGGTCAGACGCAAATACCCAGTTTAACCCAATTGAACCATATGTCTATGCCAACCAAATTATCTGGATTCATTAAGTTTAGCTCCAATTATGGCTACCCCCGACCGACAGGTATATGTCTATCCTGTAAGGAAATCTATTAAAGGGTTATCTATCCTCAAGGAAGATCGTGGGTTATTAAGTCTAAGGCTGAAACCTAAAATTCCTTTGTCAAGTTTATTTTAGATTTACCATATCAATCTTATTGGTGATCAGACAACAAGAAGCATTAAGCTTAAGACTTAATAAGTAAACCTTTAAATTACCCAAACTATAAAATAACCCCTTATAAACCGGTGATATTAGAATTCATCACAACCTCAGATAACTGGCTTAGTTACGACACATATTTACGGGTAGTAAGAACTTAAATAAAATAAAGACATAAAGTAAAATGCTGAAAGTAAATTGCTGAAAAGTAAATGACGGAAAGTAAAATGCTGAAATTAAATACTGAAAATTAAATGCTAAAAAGTAAATTGCTGAAAGTAAATTGCTGAAAAGTAAAATGCTGAAAAGTAAATTGCTGAAAAGTAAATAAAGTAAAAGTACAATAAAAGAAAATGATGAGGAAAAAGGATCCACTTTTATTACTTTTATTTTAGATATCTCCCTTAAAATAATATGTTAACTTTGCATGATAATTACCAATCAGCCATATATGCGGTATCCAGATTAATTCAAATTAATAATTAATTACCAACCGACCAATCAGGCGGTATCCAGTTTAGTCAGGTTAAAACCAATTTAAATAATTACCAACCGACCAATATGGTGGTATCCTCGTTAAGTCAGGTTTTAACTAGTTTATATATTATAATTAAGGGAGATTAATCTAAATATTAGTAATAAAATTTTTACCTTTTACCCCAGCAAAGGGGAGTTACCTCCTCATTACTGAAAAGTAAAAACTGAAAATTAAAGAAAGAAAAGTACTGTGCGTAAAAGTAAATTGCGGAAAGTAAAAACTGAAAAGTAAAGAAAAGAAAGTGCGAAAGCGGAAATTAATTACTGAAAGCTGTAAATAAAAAAACAAGATACAATCTTCTTAGTATTCTTAAGGAATTGCTTTGAAGAAAGTATGAATTTATAAATGAAATGGCTTGGTATTTATAGGCAAAATTTTACCTCCATCAAATCATCCACCAAATCCATTATTAATTGCTCCACTAATTGCTCCACCAAATCAATTATTAATTGCTTCAATAATTGCTTATCATGTTTGGTGGTGATTTTATAATTTTTATAATTTATTTATTAATTTATTTTTTTCTTTGAAAATGTTTGAAAATGACTTTAATAATTACACACAACACAATTCTGGATGTTTCATCAATTTCGGGCATGAAATCTTCAGAATTCGAAATTATTTTGTCTTTGAAAGTTGTAGAGCTTTGAATCTTCTTTCATCTGGAACTTGAATCAGTTCAATCCGATATCGGAGTAAAACGTTATGCCCAAACTACGACAGATGTGCAAAATTGGAATTTCCAAAACTGCACTTCGTTGAAACGCCCTTTCAAGTTTCCAATCTCCAAAAGTAATATGTCAAGTCCAATTTTTGCCCTTATTTAACCCACATTTTGTCCTTAATGATTTCATTGGGTCCTAATATTAATTTATCTGTAAAATAAACTAAAACACAACAAAACAAAACGTTCATCAAACCCGATAAACTAAATAAAATATTAAGTAAAATGGGCGGTAAATATTGATATATTTTCCGCTCATCACACCCCCAAACCTAACATTTTGCTTATCCTCGAGCAAAACAACAAAATAAAATACAAGAAACAATTAAAATTAAACTAAGCCACTTCCGTAGGGATCATGGTTGCATTTAGCATATGCAACAAGCCTTTAAACCCCTAGGTGTCCCTATTGGACGAGTTATAGTCTCGTGAGGGCTTACAGCAACGATACCCACAAACGTTTTACAAAAGTTAAAAGATAATAAAACTAATGCACACAAAATCAAAAAGACAAGAGAAAATAGAATAAAGAAATTAGTGACTAATCAGGTGAAACTTCTACTCCAAGTTACTAGTTGTTTTCTTTCTTTCTAAATTACTGAATAAGTAAATTCTCCAATTATATTTACCATTCTCCATATACACAGCCGACAAAATATTAATCAACTCATTTTTCCCACAACAGTCACAAGTGCAGTTGATAAGAGAGTAATATTTTTGTCCTAATGTTTTATCAGAATTCACACATTTTTGCAGCAATGGAATAATTTTTCTGATTTTTCTGATTTTTTTCTTTGATTTTTGATTTTTATTTATTTATATACAATATCTTTTATCTATGTAGCGAGTGTTGGGTCGGTGGCTCCCAAACCAGTTGGCTTTAGGCCACCAGGTGTTAAGACACCCATACAGACTTAATTACTCAGACTTCAGATATATGTATTTTTTTGCAACATCCTTGATCCATGTAGCGAGCTTTGGGCCAGTGACTCACAAACCAGTTGGCTTTAGGGCACTAGGTGTTAAAACACCCTTACAGACTTAATACTTGGAGCTCAAACGTTTTTTTTTTTACTCCATCACTTTTTGAGATGCTTTCTCCAATTAAACTAGAGCACTGAATATTACAAACTTTTCAATTTTAGCTCATGTCCGTATGTTACTATGCATGTTGATAATATCTGCTAACTGAGCATATAAGATCAATTTTAGTCAGTTTTATGGAGAATTTGCAAATTAATAATTTAAAATGAAATAAACAAAAACTAACTTGTTTCAAAAATGGTTTGAGATACGTCTCAGGAGTGAAAACTCCTTACTCAGCTATCTCTTACCAATTTCACCCTTTAGTCAAAACAAAAACACAAAAACACAAAATATTTTTGTAATTTTTGAAAATTTTTCAAATTTTCAATTTTTTTTTTTTTTTTCGAAAAATTTTGGACAAAAAATAAAAACAACACACAACTAAAAATAAGGTACTGATCAACTAATTCCCTCCCCCAAACATAAATGAGACATTGTCCCCAATGTCTTAAACAATAGAAGAAGAGTTTAGAAGATAATACCTGGTTAGCTGAAATTCTACAGGAAATTAAAGGTTAAGATCTAGATTAATCCGACGCCTCTTACCACGATCGTCATCGGACCAATTATCTTTGAAATGATAGGGTCAACTTGTGGTTCATAGGCTAAGAGTTGGTCTATTAGATCCGGAGCAGTTCTGGCAGTATAGAGGAGTTCTTTTAAAGGTTTTGACACGAATCCATTTCTCGGGCATCAAGAAACACACAAAGAAAAGAAAATCATAAAATCCATCAACGTTAAACAGCCCAATTGGTTTCTGGTGTATGTTCAGTTCGCCCAAGATAGCACTATAAAAATTTCCTCCAATGTACCCAAGACACATGGCAATGCAATATAAAAGCATCAACACGGTTAATCATTTCTACCAATCGTTCAGACATACCTTGGCACGATCAATCATCTCCGTTTGATGGTCCAATAAGATTTGCCTCCGCCAAGGGTTTTGGGATGATTCTCAAAACATGACTGCCTCTTTCTTGTACAACCTTTGAAACAATCCCCATAAGTCCAAGATTGCCTCCGCCATATACTAAGTGCATATTCCTTACAACTAAGACTAGACCCAATTCCTGTGCTGCTTCTACGTATTGTGGCTTAACACCAACACTAGTACCGCAAAACACACAGTTGTTTTCAACTCGTCTTCTTGAAGTGGCTTCCATTTTTTACTCTGGATGTCTTCAAAAGTACAATGATGAGTTGAATTTATAATACCTGAAAAGGGTGAGTAAAATAATAGCACTAGTACCTGCCAAATGACAATTATTAGTTAAACAGTAAAATAATCGTGATAGTAAAAAAGGTCTGGATCCTGTCAGAGAAAATAAAAGAAAACAACAAAACAAATTATAATTATTAGAAAATACAAAGAGATATAATATTTACAAGAAAAGTAGCGGCTGATTGACGTCTATGCGTCAGGGACAAGCTTCCCATCCAATTTTCTTATAAATTGGCAAACGGGGTCTTTTTGAGTCAGATTCCCGAGACTTAACTGTTGTCTTTCTTTTTGAAATTGTGTATGTAATTTGCAAATGGCTATATGAACATATCCACTGGGATGCGTCTCAAGAGTCGAAGATATATTATCTAAGACTCCTTACTCAAGCCATCCCTAATGAATTTAATTTTATCTTCGCGATTATCAGACACCATCCTAAAGAAACAACGAGTATTGCAATTCCAGCGTGCACATTTTTAACCAACAACCCATTTGCTTAGCTCTACGTTTCTTTGCATAGGTGCTTCTTCCAAAACCAGGCAGATGTGAAATAAAAGATTCAGAAGACTCACCTGCCAATCGGACCCGTGCTTCAATTACCAATGAATATCATTAGGAACACCATGGATCATTTAATCTCATAGCAAGCTTTGTAGACTTTCATCAGAGAGTTTTGAGGGA